>CAJNDT010002201.1:592898-822898 GCA_905221615.1 Symbiodinium sp. CCMP2592 | reverse complement strand
ACGCCTTCTCAAAAGTTGTGAGGGTTTGATTCCTTCTGGTGTCATTTGGTCCCTGTTCGGATCAGGAACTGCTTTTCGAGGACTCATTAGCTGAGAGTTTGTACGAGCATCGCCCAAACACCCCGACCGGGACTCGAACCCGGCCCGCTGTGCAGGGACACACCCTGAACACAGCTGTGCCACCACCACACCGTCGGGGGAAGTTGGCAATGTAATTAGTTTCTTTGGGTTTGCCGCTCGTTGTTGTTCCTTGTGCCGTCTTCTGTGTAATTATTCTGCTTCTCTGCTTGCTTCTGTGGGGCGCGAGGCTGTCCCACCTTCTGTGTGATTGTTATCCTGCCTCTCTGCTTGCTTCTGTGGAGACTCCGGGAATGCAGTCATTGATCACCACAACTGAGGAATGCCTCCTTGCGATAATTGCAGCACTCGTACTGGGAGTGATGCTTGCGACTTGCACTGTGTTGGCCCTTGAAATCCGGAAAGTTCCAGAATGTGTACCTTCGGGACAGCGCTATCCATCGCCTGACCCAGGGTCCCTTTGGTGTAGTGGTACTTTACCTGGCTTCGCAAGGTCTGTACTGGAAGTGCCTCGTTTCGAGTCACAAGGGTTTTGCTAAGTACTGGAACTGCCTGGATTCGTATGCCAAATCCTACCACAAGCTTAATTAGTAATTAATTACTGGATGTGCCTCGTTTCGCATGCTGGCTGAATTGTGCCACGAGCCCGCAAACATCGGAAGCTGTGCAAAATGCCATTTGCCAAAAAACAATTTCCTCCAGCTGCTCCCGGGCGCCAGAGGTTGATCCCATGCTCCTTGAAGCCGGTGTCAGCACCGACTTGGAGACGATTGAGGGATCAGATCGTTGCAGAGCCCTCCACATGATCTTCTCAGCCTCAGGGCCCACCGAGTGGGAATTGAGCATCCACCCCTCTGCTCGAGGAAAACCTCGCTCCCTGAGGCGCTAGTTTTGCACGCCCTGGGGTTGCAGTTGCCGCTTTGCCACCCTGGATTGTTATACAACCTTTGTGCTGGAAGTGCCTTGTTTCGGATGCTGGCAGCATGGTGCTTTCTCGTAGTACAACCTTAGTACTGGAAGTGTCTGGTTTCGGATGCTGGCTGGATTGTGCTGGATTGTAGTACAACCTTAGTACTGGAAGTGCCTGGTTTCGGATGCTGGCTGGATTGTGCTGGATTGTAGTTCGGCAAGAGTACTGGAAGTGCCTTGTTTCGGATGCTGGCAGGATGGTGCTTTCTCGTAGTACCACCTCAGTACTGGAAGTGTCTGGTTTCGGAGACTGGCTGGATTGTGCTGGATTGTAGTTCGGCATTAGTACTGGAAGTGCCTTGTTTCGGATGCTGGCAGCATGGGGCTTTCTCGTAGTACAAGTACTAAGCTTGTACTAGGATTTGCCACAGTGCAGCCAGCCTGCGAAACGAGGCACTTCCAGTACTAAATGCTGCCAATGACGAATCATGCTTGCATCCGAAGCGTGCAGCAGCAGGCGAAAAGAGTTTGCAAACGAGAATCCGAAGCAAATGAAATGCAGTGCTCACACATGATTTGATGCAGCCACTAGCTGTGCTTCTACCCAATGGCCCGGAGGTGCGTCGTGCGATTCGAGATGGAGGCTGCAACAGCGCAAGGGCTCGATTCCCGGTGGTGTCATGGTAAGACGCAGGCCCGGTCGGGATCCGGGGAGTGGATGGAGTCACCAGTCCCGATGAATGGTGAGGAGCTCGCTGCTCAACTGCAGGGCCACTGCCAGGTTGCTGGTGGCAGGCGTTCTGAACCTTCTGTTCGGACTGGAGACTCGAGTCTTCAAGCTCACGTCCAGCGACGGCTAAGTTTCCAGCTTGCCGGTGAGCTCAGTGTTGTGGTGTCTGGCTGTCAAGCTGCCAGTCAAGCTTCCAAGCTTCAGATGGGTTTCGGGTTAGGGTGTGCCCTCCCTGAACACTAGCCTATACCAACAAAAAAACGGAGCAGTAGGTAACACCTCCAATGGTGATAAGTAGTTCGACTGACACCGGTGTGAGGTGGACACGGCCGAAGTAGCGCAGTGGTTAGTGTTGTAGCCTTCTTAGCCCTACCAAGCAGGTAGTCATCGGCCAGGCCACCTTGAGGCCGTGCCATTTGCACCCTTGGAGGTGTTATCCACTGCTCCGTATTTTGTAGTGTAGGCTAAAGTTCAGGGCAGTAAGAACCCTAATAATTAATTAAGTGCAGCCTGCAAGCTTGGATGGCTGGAAGACACTGGACGACTCTTTCATCTGGATGACAGCGGCTGCTGCGAACAGACATCCAGCTTATCGGATTGGATGATGTACAACATTGGCCACAACAGCAATCAAGAAATGCAGGAGCTGAAGGCATACTTCTGCCAGAGCACTGAAATCGGGAATGGCGAGAACATCGACTCACCGGATCCCGCCGGGCCGCGACTTTTGCAAAACAAATCCGAACCAAGATGCCATTGGAGATAATTACTAGCCCTGCTCCCGTCTTGTTTTTTGGTCATTATAGGCTAAAGTTCAGGGCACCCGAAAACCTTAATTAACTCTGAGCACCAGCTTGTGGCATCACTTGGACACCAGGGCTCGGATAGCTTAGTGGTTAGTCGGCTAGTTGAGTGGGAGCTCAGCATGACAAGGATCCAGGAAACTGGAAGTGCCTTGTAACGGATGCAAAGGGTTTTTGTGCTTCTCGGCTGTTGGATGCTGCCTAGGTGGCTGGGGCTGGATTGTGCTGGATACTGGAAGTGCCTTGTTTCGGATGCTGCCAGAATGGTGCTTTCTCATAGTACAACCTGAGTACTGGAAGTGCCTGGTTTCGGATGCTGGCTGGATTGTGTTGGATTGTAGTACGGCATTAGTACTGGAAGTGCCTTGTTTCGGATGCTGGCAGGATGGTGCTCGCTCGTAGTGCAACCTTAGTACTGGAAGTGCCTGGTTTCGGATGCTGGCTAATTAATTAACTACTTACTGGAAGTGCCTTGTTTCGTACACAGATGTACTTATTCGGGAGGTCGAGCTCGAAAGCCTGCTGGCGGCTGTGCAAAGCCAGACAGAAGCCGTGCAGGCAGACAGCCACTTCAGAACTTTCAAAACAAGCATATGTGAATCAGCCAGGCAGTCACTGCCGAGCTCAGCCGCCAGACAGCCATCCTGGCAGACGTCCAGGCAGAACAAATCAAGCCACAGCCAGCCAACAATGAAAGAAAATCGCCAGGAGGAGCTCCATGGCATCGGCAAGGCAGCTGTCTGCGCCGAGAGGCGACAGGACTGGGCGGCGAACTAGATGCTGCGACAGTAATTAATCGAAGTCCGTACGAGAGGAACACTTCGTTCAGATAATTACTTGGTTTGATGATGTGGCCAGCTGAAAAGCTAATACCACGAAGCTATCATCTGTTGGATCACGACTGAACCCTCCAGGACTCCTGGTTCTCGTTCAGCGGGAAGTTGTTACGGGTAAGAGTGGGCCAAGCAGAGCCACCAAGACTCGGAAGTACGATTTGTTGCGGATAAAAGTAACCGGAAGTACGATTTGCTACGGATGAGAGTGGGCCACATAGCGCCACCGAGATCCGGGTGTACGATTTGTTACGGATAGGAGTGGGCCACACAGAGCCACCAAGACCCGGAAGTACGATTTGTTGCGTATAAGAGTGGGCCACGCAGAGCCACCAAGACCCGGAAGTACGACTTGTTGCCGATAAGAGTGGGCCACACACAGCCACCAAGACCCGGAAGTACGATTTGTTACGGATAAGAGTGGGCCACAAAGAGCCACCAAGACCCGGAAGTACGATTTGTTACGAATAAAAGTGGTCCACACAGAGCCACCAAGACCCGGAAGTACGATTTTGTTACGGATAAGAGTGGGCCACACAGAGCCACCAAGACCCGGAAGTACGATTTGTTACGGGTAAGAGTGGGCCACACAGAGCCACCAAGACCCGGAAGTACGGTTTGTTACAGATGAGAGTGGGCCACACAGAGCCACCAAGACCCGGAAGTACGATTTGTTACAGATAAGAATGGGCCACACAGAGCCACCAAGACCCGGAAGTACGATTTGTTACGGATAAGAATGGGTTGCACGGAGCCACCAAGACCCGGAAGTACGATTTGTTCCCGATAATAGTGGGGCACACACAGAGCCATCAAGACCCGGAAATACGATTTGTTGCCGATAAGAGTGGGCCACACAGAGCCACCGATACCCGGAAGTACGATTTGCTACATATAAGAGTGGGCCACACAGCACCACCAAGACCCGGAAGTGCGATTTGTTACGGATAAGAGTGGGCCACACAGAGCCACCAAGACTCGGAAGTACGTTTTGTTACGGACAAGAGTGGGCCACACAGCGCCACCAAGACCCGGAAGTACGATTTGTTACGGATAAGCGTGGGCCACACAGAACCACCAAGACCCGGAAGTGCGATTTTTTACGGATAAGAGTGGGCCACACAGAGCCACCAAGACCCGGAAGAACGATTTGTTGCAGATAAGAGTGGGCCACACAGAGCCACCAAGACCCGGAAGTACGATTTGTTACGGTTAAGAGTGGGCCACACAGAGCCACCAAGACCCGGAAGTACGATTTGTTACGGATAAGAGTGGGCCAAGCAGAGCCACCAAGACCCGGCAAATTCGATTTGTTACGGATAAGAGTGGGCCACACAGGACCACCAAGACCCGGAAGAACGATTTGTTACCGGTAAGAGTGGGCCACACAGAGCCACCAAGGCCCAGAAATACGATTTGTTACGGATAAGAGTGGGCCACACAGAGCCACCAAGTCGCAGAAGTACGATTTGTTACGAATATGAGTGGGCCACACAGAGCCACCAAGACTCGGAAGTACGATTTGTTACGGATAAGCGTGGGCCACACAGAGCCACGGTTTGTTACGGATAAGAGTGGGCCACACAGAGCCGCCAAGACCCGGAAGTGCGATTTGTTACGGATAAGAGTGGGCCACACAGAGCCACCAAGACCCGGAAGTACCATTTGTTACGGATAAGAGTGGGCCTCACAGAGGCACCAAGACCCGGAAGTACGGTTTGTTACGGATAAGAGTGGGCCACACAGAGCCACCAAAGAGCCGGAAGTACGGTTTGTTACCGATAAGAGTGGGCCACACAGAGCCACCAAGACCCGGAAGTACGATTTGTTACGGATAAGAGTGGGCCACACAGAGCCGCCAAGACCCGGAAGTACGATTTGTTACGGATCAGAGTAGCCACACAGAGCCACCAAGACCGGTGAGAACACAGCCCCCAAGACTTGGAAGTACGATTGGTTACGGACAAGAGTGGGCCCTCAGAGCCAACAAGACCCTGATGTGCGATTTGTTACGGATAAGAGTGGGCCACGCACAGAGCCACCAAGACCCGGAAGTACGATTTGTTACGGATAAGTGTGGGCCACACAGAGCCACCAGGACTCGGAAATACGGTTTGTTACGGATAAGAGTGGGCCACACAGAGCCACCGAGACCCGGAAGTACGATTTGTTACGGATAAGAGTGGGCCACAGACAGCCACCAAGACTCGGAAGTACGATTTGTTACAGATAAGAGTGGGCCACGCAGAGCCACCAAGGCCCGGAAGTACGATTTGTTACGGATAAGAGTGGTGGGCCACGCAGAGCCACCAAGACCTGGAAGTACGAATTGTTACGGATAAGAGTGGGCCACACAGAGCCACCAAGATCCGGAAGTACGATTTCTGTGGGCCACGCAGAGCCACCAAGACCCGGAAGTACGATTGCTGTGGGCGACACAGAGCCAACAAGACCTGGCAGTACGATTGAGTACCGATAACAGTGGGCCACACAGAGCCACCAAGACCCGGAAGTACGATTTGTTACGCATAAGAGTGTGCCACACAGAGCCACCAAGACTCGGAAGTACGATTTGTTACCGATAAGAGTGGGCCACACAGAGCCACCAAGACTCGGAAGTACGATTTGTTAAGGATAAGAGTGGGCCACACAGAGCCACCAAGACCCGGAAGTACGATTTGTTACGGGTAAAGAGTGGGCCACACAGAGCCACCGAGACCCGGAAGTACGATTTGTTACGGATAAGTGTGGGCCACACAGAGCCACCAAGACTCGGAAGTACGATTTGTTACGGATAAGAGTGGGCCACACAGAGCCACCAAGACCCGGAAGTACGGTTTGTTACGGATAAGAGTGGGCCACACAGACCACCAAGACCCGGAAGTACGATCTGTTACGGA
This sequence comes from Symbiodinium sp. CCMP2592, assembly GCA_905221615.1. Lineage (NCBI taxonomy): Eukaryota > Dinophyceae > Suessiales > Symbiodiniaceae > Symbiodinium > Symbiodinium sp. CCMP2592. The sequence continues at coordinate 816,645 of CAJNDT010002201.1, read as the reverse complement.
CAAGAGTGGGCCACACAGAGCCACCAAGACCCGGAAGTACGATTTGTTACGGATAAGAGTGGGCCACACAGCGCCACCAAGACCCGGAAGTACGATTTGTTACGGATAAGAGTGGGCCACACAGAGCCACCAAGACCCTGAAGTCCACACAGAGCCACCAAGACCCGGAAGTACGATTTGTTACGGATAAGAGTGGGCCACACAGAGCCACCAAGACCCGGAAGTAGGATTTGTTACGGATCAGAGTGGCCACACAGAGCCACCAAGACCCGGAAGTACGATTTGTTACGGATAAGAGTGGGCCTCACAGAGGCACCAAGACCCGGAAGTACGATTTGTTACAGATAAGAGTGGGCCACACAGAGCCACCGAGACCCGGGTGCACGATTTGTTATGGATAAGAGTGGGCCACACAGAGCCACCAAGACCCGGAAGTACGATTTGTTACGGATAAGAATGGGCCACACAGAGCCACCAAGACCCGGAAGTACGATTTTTTGCGGATAAGAGTGGGCCACAGACAGCCACAAACACTCGGAAGTACGATTTGTTACAGATAAGAGTGGGCCACGCAGAGCCACCAAGACCCGGAAGTACGACTTGTTACAGATAAGAGTGGGCCACACAGAGCCACCAAGACCCGGAAGTACGGATTGTTACGGATAAGAGTGGGCCACACAGAGCCACCAAGACCCGGAAGTACAATTTCTTGCAGATAAGAGCGGGCCACACAGAGCCACCAAGACCCGGAAGTACGATTTGTTACGGATAAGAGTGGGCCACACAGAGCCACCAAGACCCGAAAATACGTTTTGTTACAGATAAGAGTGGGCCACACAGAGCCACCAAGACCCGGAAGTACGATTTGATACGGATAAGAGTGGGCCACACAGAGCCACCAAGACCCGGAAGTACGATTTGTTACGGATAAGAGTGGGCCACACAGAGCCACCAAGACCGGGAAGTACGATTTGTTACGGATAAGAGTGGTAGCCACCAAGACTCGGAAGTAGGATTTGTTACGGATAAGAGTGGGCCACACAGAGCCACCAAGACCCGGAAGTACGATTTGCTACGGATAAGAGTGGGCCACACAGAGCCACCAAGACTCGGAAGTACGATTTGTCACGGTTAAGAATGGGCCACACAGAGCAACCAAGACCCGGAAGTACGATTTGTTACGGATAAGAGTGTGCCACACAGAGCCACCAAGACCCGGAAGTACGATTTGTTGCAGATAAGGGTGGGACACACAGAGCCACCCAGACCCGGAAGTACGATTTGTTACGGATAAGAGTGGGCCACACAGAGCCACCAAGATCCGGAAATACGATTTGTTGCGGATAAGAGTGGGCCACACAGAGCCACCAAGGCCTGGAAGTACTGGGCCACGCAGAGCCACCAAGACCCGGAAGTACGGTTTGTTACAGATAAGAGTGGGCCACACAGAGGCACCAAGACCCGGAAGTACGATTTGTTACAAATAAGATAAGAGCGGGCCACACAGAGCCACCAAGACCCGGAAGTCCGATTTGTTACGGATACGTGTGGGCCACACAGAGCCACCAAGACTCGGAAGTACGATCTGTTACGGATAAGAGTGGGCCACACAGAGCCACCAAGACCCGGAAGTACGATTTGTTGCGGATAAGAGTGGGCCACACGGAGCTACCAACACCCGGATGTACGATTTGTTACGGATAAGAGTGGGCCACACAGAGCCACCAAGACTCGGAAGTACGATTTGTTACGAATAAGAGTGGGCCACACAGAGGCACCAAGACCCGGAAGTACGATTTGCTACAGATAAGAGTGGGCCACACAGAGCCACCAACACCCGGAAGTACGATTTGTTACAGATAAGAGTGGGCCACACAGGGCCACCAAGACCCGGAAGTACGATTCGTTACGGATAAGAGTGGGCCACACGGAGCCACCAAGACCCGGAAGTACGATTTGTTGCGGATAAGAGTGGGCCACGCAGAGCCACCAAGACCGGGAAGTACGATTTGTTACGGATAAGAGTGGGCCACACAGAGCCACCAAGACCCGCAAGTAGGATTTGTTACGGATAAGAGTGGGTCACACAGAGCCACCAAGACCCGGAAGTACGATTTGTTACGGAGAAGGGTGGGCCACACAGAGTCACCAAGACCCGGAAGTACGATTTGTTGCGGATATCAGTGGGCTACACAGCGCGACCAAGACCCGCAAGTACGATTTGTTACGGATAAGAGTGGGCCGCACAGAGCCACCAAGACTCGGAAGTACGATTTGTCACGGATAAGAGTGGGCCGCACAGAGCCACCAAGACCCGGAAGTACGATTTGTTACGGATAAGAGTGGGCCACACAGAGGCACCCACACAGAGCCACCAAGACTCGGAAGTACGATTTGCTACGGATAAGAGTGGGCCACACAGAGCCACCAAGACCCGGAAGTACGTTTTGTTACGCAGAAGAGTGGGCCACACAGAGCCACCAAGACCCGGAAGTACGATTTGTTACGGAAAAGAGTGGGCCACACAGAGCCACTGAGACCCGGAAGTACGATTTGTTATGGATAAGAGTGGGGCCACACAGAGCCACCAAGACCCGGAAGTACGATTTGTTACGGATAAGAGTGGGCCAGAAACAGCCACCAAGATTCGGCAGTACGATTTGTTACGGATAAGAGTGGGCCACACAGAGCCACCACGACCCGGAAGTACGATTTGTTACAGATAAGAGGGAGACACACAGAGCCACCAAGACCCGGAAGTACGATTTGTTACGGATAAGAGTGGGCCACACAGAGCCACCAAGACCCGGAAGTACGGTTTGTTACGGATAAGAGTGTGCCGCACAGAGCCACCAAGTCCGATTTGTTACGCGTAAGAGTGGGCCACACAGAGCCACCAAGACCCGGAAGCACGATTTGTTACGGATAAACGTGGGCCACACAGAGCCACCAAGACCAGGAAGTACGATTTGTTACGGATAAGAATGGGCCACACAGAGCCACCAAGACCCGGAAGTACGATTTATTACGGTTAAGAGTGGGCCACACAGAGCCACCAAGACTCGGAATTACGATTTGATTCGGATAAGAGCGGGTCACGCAGAGCCACCAAGATCCGGAAGTACGATTTGTTATGGATAAGAGTGGGCCACACAGAGCCACCAAGACCCGGAAGTACGATTTGTTACGGATAAGAGTGGGCCACAAAGAGCCACCAAGACCCGGAAGTACGATTTGTTACAGATAAGAGTGGGCCACACAGAGCCACCAAGACCCGGAAGTACGGTTTGTTACAGATAAGGATGGGCCACACAGAGCCTAAGAGTGGGCCACACAGAGCCACCAAGACCCGGAAGTACGATTTGTTACGGATAAGAATGGGCCACACAGAGCCACCAATACTCGGAAGTACGATTTGTTGCAAATAAGACTGGGCCACACAGAGCCACCAAGGCCCGGAAGTACGATTTGCTACGGATAAGAGTGGGCCGCACAGAGCCACCAAGACCCGGAAGTACGATTTGTTACGGATAAGAGTGGGCCACACAGAGCCACCAAGACCCGGAAGTCCGATTTGTTACGGATAAGAGTGGGCCACACGTCGGAAGTACGATTTGCCACGGAGAAGAGTGGGCCACACAGAGCCACCAAGACCCGGAAGCACGATTTGTTGCCGATAAGAGTGGGCAACACACAGCCACCAAGACTCGGAAGTACGATTTGTTACGGAGAAGAGTGGGCCACACAGAGCCACCAAAGAGCCGGAAGTACGGTTTGTTACCGATAAGAGTGGGCCACACAGAGCCACCAAGACCCGGAAGTACGATTTGTTACGGATAAGAGTGGGCCACACAGAGCCACCAAGACCCGGAAGTACGATTTGTTACGGATCAGAGTGGGCCACACAGAGCCACCAAGACCCGGAAGTACGATTTGTTACGGATAAGAATGGGCCACACAGAGCCACCAAGACCCGGAAGTACGATCTGTTACGGATAAGAGTGGGCCACACAGAGCCACCCAAGACCCGGAAGTACGATTCGTTACGGGTAAGAGTGGGCCACGCAGAGCCACCAAGACTCGGAAGTACGATCTGTTACGGATAAGAGTGGGCCACACAGAGCCACCAAGACCCGGAAGTACGATTTGTTACGGATAAGTGTGGGCCACACAGAGCCACCAAGACTCGGAAGTACGACTTGTTACGGATAAGAGTGGGCCACACAGAGCCACCAAGACTCGGAAGTACAGTCTGTTACGGATAAGAGTGGGCCACACAGAGCCACCAAGACCCGGAAGTACGATTTGTTACGGATAAGAGTGGGCCACACAGAGCCACCAAGACCCGGAAGTACGATTTGTTACGATAAGAGTGGGCCACACAGAGCCACCAAGACTCGGAAGTGTTACGGATAAGAGTAGGCCACACACAGCCACCAAGACCCGGAAGTACGATTTGTTACGGGTAAGAGTGGGCCGCACAGAGCCACTAAGACCCGGAAGTACGATTTGTTACAGATAAGAGTGGGCCACACAGCACCACCAAGACCCGGAAGTACGATTTGTTACGGATAAGAGTGGGCCACAAAGAGCCACCAAGACCCGGAAGTACGATTTGTTACAGATACGAGTGGGCCACACAGAGCCACCAAGACCCGGAAGTACGATTTTGTTACGGATAAGAGTGGGCCACACAGAGCCACCAAGACCCGGAAGTACGATTTGTTACGGGTAAGAGTGGGCCACACAGAGCCACCAAGACCCGGAAGTACGGTTTGTTACGGATAAGAGTGGGCCACACAGAGCCACCAAGACCCGGAAGTACGACTTGTTACGGATAAGAATGGGCCACACAGAGCCACCAAGACCCGGAAGTACGATTTGTTACGGATAAGAGTGGGCCACACAGAGCCACCAAAGAGCCACCAAGACCCGGAAGTACGATTTGTGACCCGGAAGTACAATTTGCTGCAGAACAAAACAGGCCACACAGAGCCACCAAGACCCGGAATTACGATTTGTTACGGATAAGAGTGGGCCACACAGAGCCACCAAGACCGGGAAGTACGATTTGTTACGGATAAGAGTGGGCCACACAGAGCCACCAAGACCCGGAAGTACGATTTGTTACCGATAAGAGTGGGCCACACAGCACCACCAAGACCCGGAAGTACGATTTGTTACGGATAAGAATAGGCCACACACAGCCACCAAGAGCTGGAAGTACGATCTGTTACAAATAAGATAAGAGCGGGCCACACAGAGCCACCAAGACCCGGAAGTCCGATTTGTTACCGATAAGAGTGGGCCACACAGAGCCACCAAGACCCGGAAGTACGATTTGTTACGGATAAGAATGGGCCACACAGAGCCACCAAGACTCGGAAGTACGATCTGTTACGGATTAGGGTGGGCCGCACAGAGCCACCAAGACCCGGAAGTACGATTTGTTACGGATAAGAGTGGGCCACACAGAGCCACCAAGACCGGGAAGTACGATTTGTTACGGATAAGAGTGGGCCACACAGAGCCACCCAGACCCGGAAGTACGATTTGTTACCGATAAGACTGGGCCACACAGAGCCACCGAGACCCGGAAGTACGATTTGTTACGGATAAGAGTGGGCCACACAGAGCCACCAAGACCCGGAAGTGCGATTTGTTACGGGTAAGAGTGGGCCACGCAGAGCCACCAAGACCCGGAAGTACGATTTGTTACGCAGAAGAGTGGGCCACAAAGAGCCACCAAGACCCGGAAGTACGATTTGTTACGGATAAGAGTGGGCCACCCAGAGCCACCAAGAGCCGGAAGTACGATTTGTTACAGATAAGAGTGGGCTACACAGAGCCACCAACACAGAGCCACCAAGACTCGGAAGTACGATTTGTTACGGGTAAGAGTGGGCCGCACAGAGCCACCAAGACCCGGAAGTACGATTTGTTACGGACTAGAGTGGGCCACACAGAGCCACCAAGACCCCGAAGTACGATTTGATACGGCTAAGAGTGGGCCACACAGAGACACCAAGACCCGGAAGTACGACTTGTTACGGATAAGAGTGGGAAACACAGAGCCACCAAGACCCGGAAGTACGATTTGTTGCGCATAAGAGTGGGCCACACAGAGCCACCAAGACCCGGAAGTACGATTTGTCACGGATAAGAGTGGGCCACACAGAGCCACCAAGACCCCGAAGTACGATTTGATACGGATAAGAGTGGGCCACACGGAGCCACCGAGACCTGCAAGTACGATTTTTTATGGATAAGAGTGGGGCCACACAGAGCCAGCAAGACCCGGAAGTACGATTTGTTACCGATAAGAGTGGGCCACACAGCACCACCAAGACCCGGAAGTACGATTTGTTACGGATAAGAATAGGCCACACAGAGCCACCAAGACCCGGAAGTACGATTTGCTACGGATAAAAGTGGGCCACACAGAGCCACCAAGACCCGGAAGTACGATTTGTTGCGGATAAGAATGGGCCACACAGAGCCACCAAGACCCGGAAGTACGATTGTTACGGATAAGAGTGGGCCGCACAAAGGCTCTAAGACCCGGAAGTACGATTTGTTACGGATAAGAGTGGCCACACAGAGCCACCAAGACCAGCAAGTACGAGTTGTTACGCATAAGAGTGGGCCACACAGAGCCACCAAGACCCGGAAGTACGATTTGTTACGCATAAGAGTGGGGCCACACAGAGCCACCAAGACCCGGAAATACGATTTGTTACGGATAAGAGTGCGCCACACAGAGCCACCAAGACCCGGAAGTACGATTTGTTACGGATAAGAGTGGGCCACACAGAGCCACCAAGACCCGGAAGTACGGTTTGTTACGGATAAGAGTGTGCCGCACAGAGCCACCAAGTCCGATTTGTTACGCGTAAGAGTGGGCCACACAGAGCCACCAAGACCCGGAAGCACGATTTGTTACGGATAAACGTGGGCCACACAGAGCCACCAAGACCAGGAATTACGATTTGTTACGGATAAGAATGGGCCACACAGAGCCACCAAGACCCGGAAGTACGTTTTGTTACGGTTAAGAGTGGGCCACACAGAGCCACCAAGACTCGGAATTACGATTTGATTCGGATAAGAGCGGGTCACGCAGAGCCACCAAGATCCGGAAGTACGATTTGTTACGGATAAGAGTGGGCCACACAGAGCCACCAAGACCCGGAAGTACGATTTGTTACGGATAAGAGTGGGCCACAAAGAGCCACCAAGACCCGGAAGTACGATTTGTTACAGATAAGAGTGGGCCACACAGAGCCACCAAGACCCGGAAGTACGGTTTGTTACAGATAAGGATGGGCCACACAGAGCCTAAGAGTGGGCCACACAGAGCCACCAAGACCCGGAAGTACGATTTGTTACGGATAAGAATGGGCCACACAGAGCCACCAATACTCGGAAGTACGATTTGTTGCAAATAAGACTGGGCCACACAGAGCCACCAAGGCCCCGAAGTACGATTTGATACGGATAAGAGTGGGCCGCACAGAGCCACCAAGACCCGGAAGTACGATTTGTTACGGATAAGAGTGGGCCACACAGAGCCACCAGGACCCGGAAGTCCGATTTGTTACGGATAAGAGTGGGCCACACATCGGAAGTACGATTTGCTACGGAGAAGAGTGGGCCACACAGAGCCACCAAGACCCGGAAGCACGATTTGTTACCGATAAGAGTGGGCAACACAGAGCCACCAAGACTCGGAAGTACGATTTGTTACGGAGAAGAGTGGGCCACACAGAGCCACCAAGACTCGGAAGTACGGCTTGTTACGGATAAGAGTGGGCTACACAGAGCCACCAACACCCGGAAGTACGATTTGTTACGGAGAGAGTGGGCCTCACAGAGCCACCAAGACCCGGAAGTACGATTTGTTACCGATAAGAGTGGGCCACACAGCACCACCAAGACCCGGAAGTACGATTTGTTACGGATAAGAATGGGCCACACGCCACACAGAGCCACCCAAGACCCGGAAGTACGATTTGTCACGGGTAAGAGTGGGCCACGCAGAGCCACCAAGACTCGGAAGTACGATTTGTTACGGATAAGAGTGGGCCACACAGAGCCACCAAGACCCGGAAGTACGATTTGTTACGGATAAGAGTGGGCCACACAGAGCCACCAAGACCCGGAAGTACGATTTGTTACGGATAAGAGTGGGCCACACAGAGCCACCAAGACCCGGAAGTACGATTTGTTACGGGTAAGAGTGGGCCACGCAGAGCCACCAAGACTCGGAAGTACGATTTGTTACGGATAAGAGTGGGCCACACAGAGCCACCAAGACCCGGAAGTACGATTTGTTACGGATAAGAGTGGGCCACACAGAGCCACCAAGACTCGGAAGTACGACTTGTTACGGATAAGAGTGGGCCACACAGAGCCACCAAGACTCGGAAGTACAGTTTGTTACAGATAAGAGTGGGCCACACAGAGCCACCAAGACCCGGAAGTACGGTTTGTTACGGATAAGACTGGGCCACACAGAGCCTAAGAATGGGCCACACAGAGCCACCAAGACCCGGAAGTACGATTTGTTACGGATAAGAAGGGCCACACAGAGCCACCAATACTCGGAAGTACGATTTGTTGCAAATAAGACTGGGCCACACAGAGCCACCAAGGCCCGGAAGTACGATTTGCTACGGATAAGAGTGGGCCGCACAGAGCCACCAAGACCCGGAAGTACGATTTGTTACGGATAAGAGTGGGCCACACAGAGCCACCAAGACCCGGAAGTCCGATTTGTTACGGATAAGAGTGGGCCACACATCGGAAGTACGATTTGCTACGGAGATGAGTGGGCCACACAGAGCCACCAAGACCCGGAAGCACGATTTGTTACCGATAAGAGTGGGCAACACAGAGCCACCAAGACTCGGAAGTACGATTTGTTACGGAGAAGAGTGGGCCACACAGAGCCACCAAGACTCGGAAGTACGGCTTGTTACGGATAAGAATGGGCTAAACAGAGCCACCAACACCCGGAAGTACGATTTGTTACGGAGAGAGTGGGCCTCACAGAGCCACCAAGACCCGGAAGTACGATTTGTTGCCGATAAGAGTGGGCCACACAGCACCACCAAGACCCGGAAGTACGATTTGTTACGGATAAGAATGGGCCACACAGAGCCACCAAGACCCGGAAGTACGATTTGTTGCGGATAAGAATGGGCCACACAGAGCCACCAAGACCCGGAAGTACGATTGTTACGGATAAGAGTGGGCCGCACAAAGGCTCTAAGACCCGGAAGTACGATTTGTTACGGATAAGAGTGGCCACACAGAGCCACCAAGACCAGCAAGTACGAGTTGTTACAGATAAGAGTGGGCCACACAGAGCCACCAAGACTCGGAAGTACGACTTGTTACGGATAAGAGTGGGCCACACAGAGCCACCAAGACTCGGAAGTACAGTCTGTTACGGATAAGAGTGGGCCACACAGAGCCTCCAAGACCCGGAAGTACGATTTGTTACGGATAAGAGTGGGCCACACAGAGCCACCAAGACCCGGAAGTACGATTTGGTACTGATAAGAGTGGGCCACACAGAGCCACCAAGACTCGGAAGTACAGTCTGTTACAGATAAGAGTGGCAGAGCCACCAAGACCCGGAAGTACGATTTGTTACGGGTAAGAGTGGGCCGCACAGAGCCAGTAAGACTCGGAAGTACGATTTGTTACAGATACGAGTGGGCCACACAGCACCACCAAGACCCGGAAGTACGATTTGTTACGGATAAGAGTGGGCCACAAAGAGCCACCAAGACCCGGAAGTACGATTTGTTACGAATAAAAGTGGTCCACACAGAGCCACCAAGACCCGGAAGTACGATTTTGTTACGGATAAGAGTGGGCCACACAGAGCCACCAAGACCCGGAAGTACGATTTGTTACGGGTAAGAGTGGGCCACACAGAGCCACCAAGACCCGGAAGTACGGTTTGTTACGGATAAGAGTGGGCCACACAGAGCCACCAAGACCCGGAAGTACGACTTGTTACGGATAAGAATGGGCCACACAGAGCCACCAAGACCCGGAAGTACGATTTGTTACGGATAAGAGTGGGCCACACAGAGCCACCAAAGAGCCACCAAGACCCGGAAGTACGTTTTGTGACCCGGAAGTACAATTTGCTGCAGAACAAAACAGGCCACACAGAGCCACCAAGACCCGGAAGTACGATTTGTTACGGATAAGAGTGGGCCACACAGAGCCACCAAGACCGGGAAGTACGATTTGTTACGGATAAGAGTGGGCCACACAGAGCCACCAAGACCCTGAAGTACGATTTGTTACCGATAAGAGTGGGCCACACAGCACCACCAAGACCCGGAAGTACGATTTGTTACGGATAAGAGTGGGCCACACAGAGCCAGCAAGAACTGGAAGTACGATCTGTTACGGATAGGAGTGGGCCGCACAGAGCCACCAAGACCCGGAAGTACGATTTGTTACGGATAAGAGTGGGCCACACAGAGCCACCAAGACCCGGAAGTACGATTTGTTACGAATAAAAGTGGGCCACACAGAGCCACCAAGACTCGGAAGTACGATCTGTTACGGATTAGGGTGGGCCACACAGAGCCACCAAGACCCGGAAGTACGATTTGTTACGGATAAGAATGGGCCGCACAGAGCCACCAAGACACGGAAGTACAATTTGTTACGGATAAGAGTGGGCCACACACACAGAGCCACGAAGACCCGGAAGTACGATTTGTTACGGGTAAGAGTGGGGCACAAAGAGCCACCAAGACCCGGATGAACGATTTGTTACGGATAAGAGTGGGCCACACAGAGCCACCGAGACCCGGAAGTACGATTTGTTACGGATAAGAGTGGGCCACACAGAGCCACCAAGACCCGGAAGTACGATTTGTTACGGGTAAGAGTGGGCCACACAGAGCCACCAAGACCCGGAAGTACGATTTGTTACGGATAAGAATGGGCCGCACAGTGCCACCAAGACCCGGAAGTACGATTTGTTACGGATAAGAGTGGGCCACACAGAGCCACCAAGACCCGGAAGTACGATTTGTTACGGATAAGAGTGGGCTGCACAGAGCCACCAACACAGAGCCACCAAGACTCGGAAGTACGATTTGTTTTCGGACAAGAGTGGGCCGCACAGAGCCACCAAGACCCGAAAGTACGGTTTGTTACGGATAAGAGTGGGCCACACAGAGCCACCAAGACCCCGAAGTACGATTTGATACGGATAAGAGTGGGCCACACAGAGCCACCAAGACCCGGAAGTACGATTTGTTACGGATAAGAGTGGGCCACACAGAGCCACCAAGACCCGGAAGTACGATTTGTTACGCATAAGAGTGGGCCACACAGAGCCACCAAGACCCGGAAGTACGATTTGTCACGCATAAGAGTGGGCCACACAGAGCCACCAAGACCCGGAAATACGATTTGTTACGGGTAAGAGTGGGCCACACAGAGCCACCAAGACCCGGAAGTACGGTTTGTTACAGATAAGAGTGGGCCACACAGAGCCACCAAGACCCGGAAGTACGACTTGTTACGGATATGAATGGGCCACACAGAGCCACCAAGACCCGGAAGTACGATTTGTTACGGATAAGAGCGGGCCACACAGAGCCACCAAGACCCGGAAGTACGATTTGTTACGGATAAGAGTGGGCCGCACAGAGCCACCAAGACCCGGAAGTACGATTTGCTACGGATAAAAGTGGGCCACACAGAGCCACCAAGACCCGGAAGTACGATTTGTTGCGGATAAGAGTGGGCCACACAGAGCCACCAAGACCCGGAAGTACGATTGTTACGGATAAGAGTGGGCCGCACAAAGGCTCTAAGACCCGGAAGTACGATTTGTTACGGATAAGAGTGGCCACACAGAGCCACCAAGACCAGCAAGTACGATTTGTTACGCATAAGAGTGGGCCACACAGAGCCGCCACGACCCGGAAGTACGATTTGTTACGGATAAGAATGGGGCACACAGAGCCACCAAGACCCGGAAGTACGGTTTGTTACGGATAAGAGTGGGCCACACAGAGCCACCAAGACCGGGAAGTACGATTTGTTACGGATAAGAGTGGGCCACACAGAGCCACCAAGACCCGGAAGTACGATTTGTTACCGATAAGAGTGCGCCACACAGAGCCACCAAGACCCGGAAGTACGATTTGTTACGAATAAAAGTGGTCCACACAGAGCCACCAAGACCCGGAAGTACGATTTGTTACGGATAAGAGTGGGCCACACAGAGCCACCGAGACCCGGAAGTACGAAATCGCTGAAAAAGTCAACGAATGGTGTCATACACAACTCTTGCGCACTCAAAGCCCTAGACCCTTTATCTTAAAAACGCAGGAACAGAAAACGAATGGTGTCGTACACAATTGTTTCACTTTCCAAGGAGCATACAGAAGAAAGCAAACGGGGTCATACACAACCCTTGCGCACTCAAAGCCTGAAAGCCCTAGAGCCCTAGACCCTGTATCTTAAACTCGCTGAAAAAAACAACGAACGGTGTCATACACAGTTGTTTCACTTTCCAAGGAGCATACAGAAGAAAAAGCACTAAAAGCCTCAAAGCCCTAGACCCTGTATCTCAAAATCGCTGCAAAAGACAAAGAATGGTGTCGTACACAGTTGTTTCACTTTCCAAGGAGCATACAGAAGACAACGAACGGGGTCATACACAACCTTTGCGCACTCAAAGACCTAGACCCTGTATCTTAAACTCGCTGAAAAAGACGACGAATGGTGTCATACACAGTTGTTTCACTTTCCAAGGAGCATACAGAAGAAAACGAACGGGGTCCTGCACGACCCTTGCGCACTCAAAACCCGAGACCCTGTATCTAAAAAACGCTGAAAAAGACAACGAATGGTGTCATACACAGTTGTTTCACTTTCCAAGGAGCCTACAGAAGACAACGAACGAGGTCATACACAACCCTTGCGCACTCAAAGACCTAGACCCTGTATCTTGAAATCGCTGAAAAAAACAACGAATGGTGTCATACACAGTTGTTTCACTTTCCAAGGCGCATACAGAAGAAAACGAACGGGGTCATACACAACCCTTACGCACTCAAAGCCTCAAAAAACCCTAGAGCCCTAGACCCTGTATCTTAAACTCGCTGAAAAAGACAACGAATGGTGTCATACACAGTTGTTTCACTTTCCAAGGAGCATACAGAAGAAATAAAACGGGGTCATACACAACCCTTGCGCACTCAAAGCCTCAATGACCTAGACCCTGTATTTTAAAATAGCTGAGAAATACAACGAATGGTGTCATACACAGTTGTTTCACTTTCCAAGGAGCATACAGAAGACAACGAACGGGGTCATACACAACCCTTGCGCACTCAAAGCCTCAATCACCTAGACCCTGTATCTTAAAATCGCTAAAAAAAACGAATCGTGTCATACACAGTTGTTTCACTTTCCAAGGAGCATACAGAAGAAAACGAACGGTGTCATACACAACCCTTGCGCACTCGAAGCATCAAAGCCCTAGACCCTGTATCTTGAAATCGCTCAAAAAGACAACGAATGGTGTCATACACAGTTGTTTCACTTTCCAAGGAGCATACAGAAGAAAACGAACGGGGTCATTCACAACACTTGAGCACTCAAAGCCTCAAAGCCCTAGACCCTGTATCTTAAAATCGCTGGAAAAAACAACGAATGGTGTCATACACAGTTGTTTCACTTTCCAAGGAGCATACAGAAGAAAACGCACGGGGTCATACACAACCCTTGCACACTCAATTCCTCAAAGCCCTAGACCCTGTATCTCAAAATCGCTGCAAAAGACAAAGAATGGTGTCATACACAGTTGTTTCACTTTCCAAGGAGCATACAGAAAAAAACACACGAGGTCATACACAACCCTTGTGCACTCAAAGCCCCAAAGCCCTAGACCCTGTATCTTAAAATCGCTGAAAAAGACAACGAATGGTGTCATACACAGTTGTTTCACTTTCCAAGGAGCATACAGCAGAAAACGAACGGGGTCATACACAACCCTTGTGCACTCAAAGCCTGAAAACCCTAGACCCTGTATCTTCAAATCGCTGAAAAAGGCAACGGATAGTGTCATACACAGTTGTTTCATTTTCCCAGGAGCATACAGAAGAAAACGAACGGGGTCCTACACAACCCTTGCGCACTCAATACCTCGAAAGCCTAGACCCTGTATCTTAAACTCGCTGAAAAACACGACAAATGGGGTCATACACAGTTGTTTCTGTCATACACAGTTGTTTCACTTTCCAAGGAGCATACAGAAGAAAACGAACGAGGTCATGCACAACCCTTGCGCACTCAAAGCCTCAAAGCCCTAGACACTGTATCTCAAACTGGCTGAAAAAGACAACGAATGGTGTCATACACAGTCGTGTCCCTTTGCAAGGAGAATACAGATGAAAACGAACGGGGTCATACATATCCCTTGCGCACTCAAAGCCTCAATCACCTAGACCCTGTATCTTAAAATCTCAACGAATGGTAGCATACACAGTTATTTCACTTTCCAAAGAGCTTACAGAAGAAAACGAACGGGGTCATACATAACCCTTGCGCACTCAAAGCCTCAAAGCCCTAGACCCTGTATCGTAAAATCGCTGAAAAAAAAACAACGAATGGTGTCATACCCCGTTGTGTCACTTTCCAAGGAGCATACAGAAGCAAACGAACGGGGTCATACACAACCCTTGTGCACTCAGATCTCTAGACCCTGTATCTTAAAATCGCTGAAAAAGACAACGAATGGTGTCATACACAATTGTTTCACTTTCCAAGGAGCATACAGAAGAAAGCGAACGGGGTCATACACAACCCTTGCGCACTCAAAGCCTCAAAACCCTAGACCCTGTATCTTAAACTCGCTAGAAAAGACAACGAATGGTGTCATACACAGTTGTTTCACTTTCCAAGGAGCATACAGAAGAAAAGGAACGGGGTCATCCACAACCCTTGCGCACTCAAAGCCTCAAAGCCCTAGACCCTGTATCTTGAAATCGTTGAAAAAAACAACGAATGGTGTCATACACAGTTGTTTCACTTTCCAAGGAGCATACAGAAGAAAACGCACAGGGTCATACACAACCCTTGCGCACTCAAAGCCTCAAAGCCCTAGACCCATTTGATCCATTTGAGGGCAACGTCATGGCTCAGCGTACAGAGCCAGGACTTCTGCCTGGGTAAAGACTACGCCTCGGAGGGGAGGCAAAGCGAACGCCACCAGTGTCGCGACTGTCCGGCCTTGTGCGATGCGAAGTATCGATCAATGTCCTCGATGAAGCCGTCAGGAACTCGAAGTGGTAGAACACAAAGACGCTGGAGCAACAGAGCAGATTCGGGGCGGCCTTCACGGCTTGGCCATCCAGCACCCGCCGTCTGCCACAGATCACGAACTTGACGACCGAATCCTTGCACGCGCCTCACAAGGGCAACCTGTACATGCGGGTTGGAGGACCATGCCTTGGATGTCGTCATGTAGACTGGTGGGACCACGCGGGTCTGCATAACGAAAGAGAAGAAAAGCTGGTAAACAGCAATCCACCGGCATCTGGCGCCTGGCTTGCTTGCCTCTCCAAAGAGCCCGCGTGTCCACTGCAGCAAAGACTGCACATAGCCATTTCCATACTTCGAATACAGCTTGCTACCGTCCAACAAGCTGACATCAAGAGAAAGCGGCGGCACGTCAGGTGAAGTGAAAACGTGTGCGACTCGTTCAGGTTTTGCAGCCTTGGTGTGCGTTGCCAACAGGGCAACCTCCACATGTAACTTCATGACCTGTCGAACTCGGCCTGTCTCAGCCTCAATCCAATCCCGCAGCTGCTGCCACGAGGCTACGAAGGAGTCATCCCTGACACGGTTGGCTTCATCAGCCACCCTGTCAGCGACTGCATTCATTTCCACAGCCCACTGGTCAACTGGATCGTCATGCAGTGTTGCGTCTTCGTGTGACGGGACCTTGAGAACGGTGACGCTTAGCCCAGGTGTTTGGCACAGCACATGGATGCGTTGCCACAAGTCATGGTTGCTGCAGCCAGGGACAAGGGGAGACCCACTCAAAAGCGACCTAGTCCTAGAAACCACCCCGCCGCAGTCACTCCAAACCCGCACCGGCACCGAGACCCTAGACGCAAAGGTCAGTGCCACAAGCATGGCAAATAGCTCAGCTCGAAAAGAGGTTTGGACCAATCCGGGGAGTGGTTGAGCTGCAAGGACAACTGGCGATGCGGCAGATCCGGCGTT
Organism: Symbiodinium sp. CCMP2592; assembly: GCA_905221615.1. Classification (NCBI taxonomy): domain Eukaryota; class Dinophyceae; order Suessiales; family Symbiodiniaceae; genus Symbiodinium; species Symbiodinium sp. CCMP2592. The sequence goes on along the minus strand of CAJNDT010002201.1, from coordinate 800,358 downwards.
GGCCAGAATGACTGACCATGCTGCTAGTCGAAGCTCGGGACACGCTGGCATGCTGCAGGTACCATCCGTAAACAGATCATGGGAAGACCTAGCTTCGACTGGTTGGAGGGCGGCCAGATCAGGAAGGGCTTATAGGGCTTGGCGAACACGCTGAAGAGAAGGAGCTTTAAGTGCCCAACAGTGCTGGATCTGGCACGGGGCCAGCCCAGCCGGTGGAGGGTACTTGGCCCTGGCAGACGCAAAGAAGGGGCAGTGAAGGAGGCGGTGCAGGATGCTGTCCGGCTGGCCACAGCGCACACACGCGCTACTCTCTTCCTGACCAATGTGGTGCAACTCCGCTTGAGTGTAAAAGGTGCCATTGAGGGCAACACGAAGGTAAGGCTGCTGTTCGGCAGGGAACTCGAGGAAGACCCGGCGGGTGAGAGCAGGGTCAGCACCGGCTAAGCCTTGGAACCCTGGGCGATGAGACATTCGCACGGCCACGGCAGTTTGCCACTGAGAGACCAGGCGCAAACGTATCTCTGAAAGGGGCGTGGTCCAGGGTGACCATTCGCCAAAGCTGTCACGAAAGGCCGAGCCTTCAACGAACCAAGAGACCCCAACTTCGTGAAGTCTGGCAACCAGAACCCCCAGCGGACCCGGCACACGCCGCTCACCGGCACTGGCCAGGATGTCGAGGCATGGCACAGCATCAGTAGCCTGGCCAAAGCGACAGAAATCAACGACTGAGGCTTGGAGGGCAGCGAAGCCCGGGTCAGCCGTGGGAAACTGGAGCAAGGAAAACTGAAGCCATGGCGAGGCACCTGGGCCAGCAAGACGAAGGCTCTTCATCGCCGCTGCCCGCAGAGACTGAAAGTGGCGGTTTCCTAAATGGACTAAGGAGACAGCATGGAGGGCACGGGGCCATGCAACACTGGTTATGGCCGCCATTTTCTGGCCCAGGGGCGCCATGGACTCACGAAGCCTCACCCAGCAACCTTCTAAGCCAGAAAGTCGGGCGACCTGGGTATAGTTGGTGAGCCTGCCACTGTACTGCAAATGACCTCCGAGATCCCTGGCATCAAGCGCAACTGGCAAGCCAGCTCCACGGAGCTGGGCACGCAGCGCCGGCGTAGACCCCCATGCAAAGGTTTTTGACCGATTGATCAAATTTTGTGTTTGTACTCGTACCCTTATTTTGATTGAACAGTTTGGTAGCTTTTGGACATGTAGCTTTGAGTGCATGGAATAACCATGTTACGACCGACGTTTACAGGCTCAGAGTTTGCGTGAAAGAGGATTGTTTTCATGGTAGCGGAGCACTGGCTGACCAGTGCTTCGGAAACACGCTTGTGGGTTTCCGTCACTTTAGGTGTCCAGGGGCCCAGGCTTTGAAATCCTCTTTGACTTTTCGTCTTCGGTGAAGTTAGGTAGGATCGCAATCCCGGCTCTTGACCGGACGAGCCATATCCTGCTTGAACAAGCCGAGTGGCAATCACGGCGGCGAGTGAAGCTTCTGCTGAAGCATTGCGAGAGCGGATCAGACAGCTCTATCTTGAACAGCTGTTGCAGCGGCCCTGCCCAGAAGGCCGCACGCGCGCAGGTTGGTGCAAGATTCTTCACGGGTTTCAGGAGGCTTTAGATACTAAGCTTGAGCGACTTCACACAATTTCTGAACTGCATTGTTTTGCCCTTAAGTGCTTAAAGGATCGCGATCTTCGAGAAGCTTACATTGGGTTTTGTGCAGCAGACACCGCAGAGTTTGCCATACCAGACGGTGTTGTTGAAAGTTGCGTGCACCCGACTGAAGAGCATTCTGCGTTTGACAGGGACCTAGAGCTGTTTGAGCAGACAAGTTCCTCTCGAGGTTTTCAGGAGTTGAAAGATTCGCCAGCAGAGCCGATTGAATTGCGTGAGCCTGAGCGTGGAGTGTTCCAGTGCCTGCAATCATCTTCTTCTGCTGTTATTGATTTAGAGCCCAATCAACCAAGTGCAAATTCATTGCAGAGTGGAAGCCGCAGTGTGATTGACCTTGACTGATTGTTGAAACAATGGCTGATTTAGATGATGATGATCTTGGTGGTGAGGGACCGACAGGGCCTCCAGCCTCAGGGAGTGGAGGACCATCAGTTGGACCGCAGCTTCCTCAGATGAGCACGAATCCGTTTTCGCCATCGGCAGGTGGTTCAGTGCCAAATCAGGTAGTACTTGATGTTGCTCAGTTTCAGCAGATCCTGCAGACAATGCAAGGCCAAAGTCAGGCTGTTCTTGCAGCGGCAGGTGTAGCGAGTGCAGCGTCCCCGAGCAGGAGTTCAGGGACACAGGGCTTTAGTGATGCAAACCGCATCTTGAATAGGCCCACATGCTTTGGAAGCACTTCGCATGACAGTGACTTGGGGTCGTGGCTTGATTGGGCACATGCCTTTAAGGCTTGGCTTATCTTCGCCGACCCTCAGTATGAGATTGAGCTTCAGACAGTCGAGTCAAATCTTGATGTAGAGAACCCCACCATGCCAGCTGAAACTGCAGAGCGGTCGCGCCGCTTGTATGCGATACTTAGCAGTCTGCTGCAGCACAAGCCGAAGATGTTGTTGCGACAAGTGCCGAACCGCAACGGCTATGAGACTTGGCGGCAGCTGGTCAACATCTACGCACCGCGATCGAAAGTGCGAGGACTTGCACTGCTGAATGCCATCATGTCATTTCCCCCGTTTGTGAAAAGCAAAACGACCAGGGAGCAGGTTGACGGTTTGGATCGCCTTGCCCAGGAGTATGAAAGGGTCTCAGGAGTGGCTGTGAATCCAGATATTCTCCTCGGGACTTTACTTCGGGTTTTGCCGGCGCACTTGAGAAACCACATTCAGCTTCAGATGAAAAGTGACACCAGCTATGAGCAGGTCAAACAGTTCATTCTGACATATGAAGTGACGACCAGCAACTGGTCGGCGTCCAAAGTGCAGCAAAGCTTAGGAATAGGCCCCTCGGGTGACCATAGTGCCAGTGATCCCGTACCCATGGATGTAGATAGGGTCGCTAAGGGGAAACCTAAAGGCGGCAAGGGCGATGGTCGTGGAAAGGGTGGAAAAGACAAAGGTGGAAAGGGCGGCAAGCCCAATGGCGGGAAACCGAATCCCGGTGGCGGTGGAGGCAAGTCTCAGAATGCCAACCAGCCGAAAGGCGGCAAAGGAAAGGGAGGCAAAGCACAAAAGGAGACGCGAAAGTGCCATCACTGCCATAAGGTTGGACATCTTGCCAAGGATTGTTGGCTGCTGCATGGCAAAGGCAAAGGCAAAGGCGTGCATCAGGTTGCAGAGGTAAACCCTTCAAGTGCAGCGAGCGAGGCACCCACCATCACGACATCAGGTGGAGCGGCCAGCACGAGTGGAACAGTGCGGCGAGTTCAGGTGTTTGACTTGAGTGCGCCCGCTGACTGGTTCATTGGAGGGCATGTTCGTGCTGTCACATGTGCCATGCAGTCAGCTCGGAATCCCAAGGCAGTTCAGAGCCCAGCAGGTCCCAGTGGCCAGGTTGCGATCGGCCAGGCGTGCAGCAGCGACATTTTGTCACCAGAATTTCTTGAGATTGTCCGAATGCTGGAAGGTTCATGTTTGAACAGTGCAGAGCCAGTGCGCGTTCTTGAGAGTAGCGATGCAGTCAGCTCGGAATCCCGAGGCAGTTCAGTCCCAGCAGGTCCATTTTATTTTGATCAGAGCACAGTGCCACAGGTGTCCCAGGCTGCGCCAGCAGCAGATCAGAGCACAGTGCCACAGGTGTCCCAATTTGACATTTCGGCCGATGATGATTCAGGATCGTGGGAGCACGGAGTTTCTGTGCATGAGCTCAGCACTCTCAAGCGCTTGGAGCCCAACAAAGGCTTTGTGTATGCTGTTCAGACAATCCAAGAGTTGCCCTCAGCTGACGATGCCCTGGATGTGATTTTGGATTCAGGTGCAGACATGAGTTGCTTGCCTCTTGAGTATGCACAACATGGTTTCGACCACGGTCCTCACAATTTGCAACTGCGTGATGCGCAAGGCGAGCCGCTTGCTGTGAACGACCTTCGTGAAGTTGAGTTTGTCGTTGAGAGCAGCACAGGGGAACATGTGGTGTGGCGAGAAGTTTGTGCGATCGCCCCAGTTACTCAGCCTCTCTTGTGCAAGGGCAAGCTCATGAAAGCAGGTTGGTGGCCCGTCAGACAGCCAGACATGGCTCTTGAGCATGACAGCGGTGTGAGGGTTCCGATTTCTTTCAAAGGAAATTCCTTGTGCGTTCGAGCAAGCATTTTCAGGGTTGGCCAAGAATCCTTGAGTCCAGCAGGGCATGTGATGTTTGTCCAAGCATCAGTTTGCAATGAAATGGCCGATGCGAATTTTGGATGGCAAATGTCAGGCACGGGAAACTTGTACTTTCGTGGCAGGAGCACTCACTACATTGATCCGTCGATCATTGCGCCAGTGGGGTGGCCCTGCAGAACCACTTTGGTCAAGCCGTGCACACCTGATCATAATGCCTGGATTTTGCTTGAGCATTGCGTGCACTGGGGTGAGTTGCGAGAGCTTGCGGCCATTTTACCGCACGGAGAAAGTGATGTAGTATGCATCCTCTCTTCGTCACGTGAAGAGTTGTCCGAGTTTGGAGTGGAACCTCACAGATCAACGCAAGGGCACATTGATTGGTCTGGCCCGCAACCTGGAGACCCAGATGCTGATGAGCTTGCAGATTACGAGCCTTCCGAAGCCGACATGCAGGACACTTCTGCTCCACAGTTGGTGGAGGCGATGCCAGGTGTGCCTCAGGTCCACAGGGATGTGGAGGTGTTGCCAGATGCCGAGGGCGTCACAGGCGAGGCGCCAGTGCCAGGAAGCAGCAGTGACATTCTTGTGTTTGAAGGCGTTGAGCTTTCCCTGCAGAGCACATTGAGTGTGATTCGTACGGCATGCAAGTCGGCTGGGATATCCGTTTCAGGGAGCAAGCAGCGTTGCCTTGATCGCTTGAGGGGTTACCTTGACAAGCAGCAATTGGCCCTGAGTGCCGAAGTTGCTCAGACAGTCGGAGATGACAGTACGCGTGAGCCGAAAGGGCAGTCCGTCACCAAGGCCCCAACAGAAGCCGAGAGGCAGTTGCATGAGCTGACCCATTGGCCATTCCGGCCATGGTGCGATCACTGCATGGCCATGCGTGGTGTTGAGGACCGGCATGAATCACTGCCGGGGAGTGCCGACACTGAGGTCCCGATCATCAGCTTCGATTATGCCTTCACCAGTGTGTCAGGTGCCGAGGGCCAGGGCAATGCAGCTAAGTTGACCGTTCTGGTTGCACATGACACCAGCACCGGCAGTGTGCTAGGGCTTCCTGTTGCAAGCAAGGGGCGCGAGGATCTGAAGTTCAGTGCAATCGAGCTTACAAGGTTCGTGCAAGGCTTAGGCCACAACAGCATTTTCCTTTGCTGTGACAATGAGCCCTCCACGTTGGCTCTTCAAAGTCTTGTGGTCAATGTTCGGACCAAGCTCGGGTTCAAAACCATGATCCGTGATGCGCCGGTGCACTCGCATGCATCAAAAGGCTATGTGGAGAAGGCCATAGACTTGGTGAGAGGTCTCTCCAATGTCTTGCTTGATCAGGTGAGAGTCAAGTACAACTTGAGTGCTGAAACCATCAGTGCAGATCACCCTTTGATGGCATGGAGCTATGTTCACGCAAGTTACATCTTGAACAGGTTCGGAGTGAAAGGCGGAGCAACGGCATTCGAGCGTGCCACTGGTTACCGTTTTGCATCCAAGCTCGCCTGCTTCGGAGAACCGGTTTGGGGTTTTAGGCGTGGAAAATCTAAAGGGGATCGAAAATGGCATAGGGCAGTATTCTTGTCGAAAACTACAACAAACAATATGTATATCTTGATGAATGCCCAGGGCGTCTGGCTGACACGATCCATCAGACGCAATGCCAAGCCTTGGTCGGATGAAGTGAACTTGATTTTGGAAGGAAAGGGTTTCCCTTGGAATTACCAGTTGGAGCGAAAATTTTCCCACAGCCACGGAATCGTGTTCCAAAGCCGGCCGAGGACGCTGATGAGGTGTTTGAACAGCAGCAGAGTGCGCAAGTTGATGTGTCAGGTGCCAGAAGTGATGAGGCGCAGGCAGTTGCATCAGGAATGCCGAGTGTGGCGGGGATGGCGGGGATGCCTCCGCTTAGCAGCCAGCCACCGAACCCTGCACCATCCTCCAGAGCCACATTGCTTCTTGATCGTCACGACAGAGGGAGTGCGAGTGTCCCAGGCAGTGTGCCAGCGAGTGTGAGACCTCCTCCTCCTGCGCATGCTGCGGTGAATGAGTCACCAATGGAAGTCATGGGGACCGACCCACCGACATCCTCTGATTCATCTTCGTCTTCCTCTCCAGAAGCCTTGCCCACTCAGCCTGTGTTTGATGACAGCACCATGCTTGCTGAGGTGGTAGAAAGTGTTCGAGCAGGTGCCAGCACAGGTCGACAGGCTGAGGCAGAGCCAGATGAGTCCCATGCAGCAAAGTTTCAGCGGATCGCCCGAGTAGGCCGTGAGGACTTCCCAATCAATGATGAAGTTTTGGAGTCCGCCGCAGAATGGGAAGATGCAGCACAGTATGTGCAGCTTGGAGAAGATGCCGATGCAGAGCTTGATCCAAGCCTTACCGCTGAAGAGGCAAAGCTTCTTGAAGATGAAGACCTTCTATGGTTCGAGGAGATCCCAAGCCTCAGTGACGAGGAGTTGTCAGCCTTGGATTACGTGGCAGACACTTTTGAGGTGAAGCGACTTCTTGGAAAACAAGTCTTGGAGGAAGTCGGAGACAGCTTTGATCTCAGTGGTTACAAGGAGCTCTCCACGAAGTTCGTGAGAACGTGGAGGCAAAAGAAACGGCATGGGCGCATGATGTTCTTTCGTAGATCACGCTTGGTTGCAAGGGAATACAAGTGGATGGAGCGTGACCGGGAAGGTTTGTATGCCCCGGCGACGTCGTCGCTCACCACGAAACTTCTGCCATGGCTGTTTTGCGAGATGAACAGGCGTCAGGAAGGTGCAGCCACAGACGATGATCCCATAGGCGTCGTGGCTCTTGACATAAAAGATGCTTTTCTTTGTGTCCCACAGGAGCGTCCCATGCTGGCCAAGATTCCGGGTTCTCCTAAAAGGATGCGGTTCCTCAAGATGCTGCCAGGGCAGAGAGACGGAACGGCCAGGTGGCATTCGTTCATCATGGAATACATCCGCGAGAAGCACCAGTTGTCTGTGTGTGCTGAGTGCCCTTCCTTGTACAAGCTGAAGGATGCGAAAGATCGCTCCAATCCGGGTGTGATCCACGTCGACGACCTCTGCCTTGTTGGGTATGTGAGGTGGATCTTGCAGCAACTGGTTCCCAGTCTTGAAAGCACTTTTGAGCTGTCGTATGAGGTTGCATGCAAGCCCGGGGATTCCTTTAAGTTTCTTAAAAGGGAGCACGTTCTTCTTGAAGATGGTATCTTGATCAAGCCATTGTCTGATCATGCAGTGAACATGTGCAATCTTCTTGAAGTGCCACTGCACAAGAAAGTGCCGACACCGTGCACAAAGGACATCTTGGTGCCCGACACCAGCAAGCTGCTGGACAGTGCGAAGGCTGCGCGCTTTCGCAGCGCAATCGGGATTGCAATGTATGTGTCCCAGGATCGACCCGACGTTGCCTTCACAGTGAGGATTCTGTCTCAGAAGCTCCGAGAGCCGACAATGCAAACTTGGAGTTCGGGTCAGAGGTTGGCATCGTACTTGGCGTGCACCACAGGTTACGCAAGCAAGGTGCATGCCCGAGGTGACAAGCTTAGCATTCTTGAGCCTTCCGATCCTGGTGGAGCGCGTGATGGAGTGCTGCTGGAGGTGTTCTGTGATGCAGACTGGAGCGGCAACAAGCAGAATCGCCGCAGCATGAGCAGCAGCTCGTTCTTTTTGAACAGCTGCTGCGTCTATACTTCGTGTAAGAGCCAACGCTGCGTAAGCCTCAGTTCCACTGAAAGCGAATTTTACGCCTTGGTGTCCGCGGCCTGCGACGGCATCTACTTGAAAAGAGTTCTTGAATACCTGCTTGAACTACCGGTAGATCTTTTGATGAGGACTGATAATGCAAGCTGTCGCCAGATATCTTTGAAGCAGGGCGTATCAAAGATCAGGCATCTTGATGGAAGGTTCCTCTGGGTGCAGGAGAAGACCGCGGATGGTACACTGAAAGTTGGCTCAGTCGACGGGCGATGGAACCCGTCAGATCTTGGAACCAAGGTCCCGGCAACTGGGAGTCGCTTGAGAGCATTGCTTTGCATGCATGACTTCGTTGACTGTGCCGGTGATTGCATCCAAGAGGTAGGCCGTGCCGACTATGATCAGTTGGTCGAGTCGTTGCAACACTGCAAGGACACAGCCCGTGTCCGGCGATTGATCAACAAGTCGCTGAAGACCAATGGTTTGAGCAACAGCAATCTTGTTTTGATGATGGTGAGCTTGATTGCAGGTGCAGATGCAAGTGGCACGAGGCGTGATGTGAGTGTTCAGACAGAGCCAGAGGCAAGATGGTTCAGCGTTTGGGTGACCGGTTTGGTCATCCTCGTGTCTCTGTTGAGTGTCATGCTGAGCCTTGAGCGGCTGCGGGCCGATCGCCGCAGGGACGATGCAAGCGCGTATAGGACCACCAGTGCCGAGCCGAGCACGTCTGTGCCAGAGTATGGGCGTTGGAGTGTGATCACCGCAACCCTTTGCGGTGTGCCTTCGCTTGTGTGCTTGATGCTCATGATGCAGCTACGCAAGTTGAGATTCTTGCTTGTGACAGAAAGGCATGAGACCGATCGCTTGCAGGGAGTCATCAGTGAAATGGACTATGACCGCATGATGTGGGCAGAGCACCATGCACGTGAGGGTGCATCAGCGTCATCATCAGGTGTACCGTTGCAAGTTGCATCCCACAGTGGACGTGTGGGCGATGTGCCAGTGCATACGCCAGAGTTGCATGTTTATTGCACTGCAAGGCGAGGCAAAGCTTACCATGCGAAGCGCGGATGCACATGCTTGAACAACGCTGATGAGATCCTGCGACTTGGCTTAGCAGAGGCCAAGGAACGTGGCTACCAGCCATGTGGGCGATGCTTCGGAGGCAATCGCAAACAGAAATGAACGAATCAGCACTTTCTTGTGATGCTGGCAACCCGCTTGAGATATGCTCATGATGCAGATGCATTGGTCATCTTTGTACATAGTCAGCGGCGTGAGCCTTCGGGAACACTTCGTTGACGGATGATTGTAGATAGACTACTTGAGCTTGAACGGATGTGGGGGCCAGTGTTCTTGAATGCCGCAGCGATGCATTTGTGCATCACGTGCAACACAGCATTTTGCTGTCAATCTTGATTATTCCGAATCAACTTCGATGGCTGTGGAGCAGCCTGAACCCGCAGGGGAGTGTGAGCTTCCTCACGGTAACTAGGCCGTGACAATCTTCAGAGTGCTATCTTGAAGAGAAAGCACATGTGGGGCGCAGCATGCGCATGAGCCCGCATGAATGGCGTCCTCTTGCGTCTGTCAAGAAACATTTCGTCTCAAGCTGACCCTAGCTTGTGGATGGAGTGGTCGCGTAGTGTACAGTTGAGCCTAGCAAGATGGCAACACGCCATAAAACCTTTAGCTACTTAGGTCCGCTACTGCAAAACGTACTCGTACTGTTGTTGATGCAAATACGAGTGCTCAGGTGCAACACGCATTTGGGCGGGGTGATCAAATTTTGTGTTTGTACTCGTACCCTTATTTTGATTGAACAGTTTGGTAGCTTTTGGACATGTAGCTTTGAGTGCATGGAATAACCATGTTACGACCGACGTTTACAGGCTCAGAGTTTGCGTGAAAGAGGATTGTTTTCACCGATCAAGCGTAAGGTCCCACGCCTGACAGAATGTATCCAGGGCCTGCTTTGCTCCAAGGGCGGTGTTTGCGTCATGCGCGACCAGCTCCCAATTATCAACAAAGCTGAGCGGTTCTGCGGGCGAAGCGGTGCGACGCAGGTAATTGTCCATTGCAATGTTGACCAGGGTCATGGCCACGCAACTCAGAGCACATCCTTCTGGGAAGCCGGTGGATGAGTGTATGGGTGGTCCGACCGACCCTCGGATGCGGAAGCGGCGTGCGAAGGAAGAAAGGAACCCTAACCACCCACACAGGACACCCTGGGGGAGGCCAAGCCTAGCCCCAACCACAAAGACCGGAACACGAGGCAAATGATTGAAGGCTTTTGCCAGGTCGGCAACGATGCCACAGACGGGTACACCAGCGAGCCGGGCGGCTTCGATGCGCGCCTGAAGCTGCCACCAAAGTTGGGCGGAAGAAAGACCTGGCAAGCAGCCAAACAAGCCTTGTGGCCTGAACCTAGCCAGATGGCGCAGACATTGCCGAGCACGAATTGAAGACCACACCCGATACATGAGGCTTAGGACTGTGATCGGGCGGTAGTGCCCCACAGTGGTCGCAGATGGACGCTTTGCCAAGGCACTGACAACCGCTTCAAGCACGGGGCCTGGCCAGCGGCCAGTGGCTTCAGCACATTCGTAGAGTTCAAGAATGGCTGCCAGGAGGTCACTGGGCATGAGCAGCAGGTCACGCCGAGTGACCGAGTCCAGCCCAGCGGCTGTATGGGCCTTCTTCCGCTGCACCTCCTTGCGCCATTGCTCCGGTGTGATTGGAGGCAACTGCACAGGCTCAATCTGCGGGGTGGAAAAGCCCGCAATGGCATCATCCCATCGGCTGGCTGAGGTTGCTTGGTGACGCTGCCAATAGCTAGACCACTCATCTCCGAAGGCCCTAAAGAGGCTAGGAAGATCACCGATCAATTTCTCCTGACGCACCTTTGCTCCAACAGGGCAGTGAGGGACGGGGTCAAGCCATAACATGTCTGGCTCAGCATGGACCACGGAATGCCGAGATCCATTCACCCAGACCGACTCTCCAGATGAAAACTCAGTGTCAGCCTCAAGCTGGATAGCACCATCGGCAGGTATCACATCCAGCACCTGCGCCGTAGGACCTTCGAGAAGTGATTCAACAGGGGCCGCTCGGGTGTCACGCAGATCCTTGAAAATCAGGGCAGGGTTTAGGCGCCGTTTTTCCTTAGCTGCGTTGCCGCGATTGCGGCCAAGCTCAGCCTCAAGTCGCCTGACTTCAGCCTGAAAGACCTCGAAGATTGCATGGACAGCTTCCCACGAGGGGATCTCAAGTGGCAGGGCGGCAGGCGCGCCACTAGGATCAGCGCCTTGAATGGCCAGGGAGGCCCACCAAAGCGCAAAGGAACCACCGAAGCCAGGGGCTGACAAGATGGCGTGCCACAGCGAAGCACGGTACTCAAGCGCGGCCGGTGACTGGGAAGACTTTTTCAGTGCTTGCGCCAAAGCTTGCAAGCGCCGCAGCTGCCTAAACCAATGTGTATGACGGACCCCGCCTCCAAAGTAAGTAGGCTCAACTTCCCACTGACGGCCTTTTGACAGAGGAGCGACAGGAGCCCGCACAACTTTCACCTTGGTCGTCTGTGCACGGCCCCTTTCTGACGTACCAAGCGGGGGAAGTGACTTAGCCACAAGTGCTGTGGAAAGTCGATTCTCATACTCCTCACACACTTGTCGGAACTTGTCGGACTCCTCAGCAACCGCTACTTGGAACACAAGGTCACAGTTGGGAGGGCAAGGCAGCTGTTCCAGCTTGGGCTTGGCACGGCCTTTAGCTACTTCAAGTCCCAGGCGAGGCCGGTGGCGCGGCTGGCGCCACAGCAGGCGGGAGACGCACAGGTCCCCCATGTCAATGGTGGCAGCCAACAAGGAGTGATCTGGGAACCACGTCGCATCAGTTCGTATGCTGCGAAAGCACTGCTGGAGTTCAGGAGACAGGAGAAGGAAGTCCTTACGAGTGGCTCCCTTGCAAGTGGGAACGGGTTCTGTGCCAAAGAGAGTTTGAGCTACATCTTGCGCATCACGGAAACCCATGGCGTACCATTGCTCCAACTGCGGGACCTCGTTAGGCTCAAGATTGAAGTCCCCAGCCAGGAACCGGGGCCCGGTGGATTGAAAAACAAGACGCTGGGCTACTGCATCGAGCAGCTCCGGTGTCCGGTGGCGGTTAGTGGCATGGCCGTAAACAACGGCCCCTGTAACCCAATGTGGCTGGGCATAAAAGGCAGCGATCTGGACACGGCTAGAAAGGTACATGTCAGAAGGCCAATCGTGAGGCAACAAGCGAACAGGGAGAGAGGTGAGGAACCCTACACCGCTATAACCACCCGCATGGTCACTTCTGGCTCGGAGAGGCACAGGGGCCCCAGTGGAAAGGAGAACCTGAAAAGCGAAGGCCCTCCTGGAAACGGCGGCAGCCATGAGCAGCCAGGTGGGTTTCCGCAACCGCATAAACCCCCAACGGAAGCGAAGATACCAAAGAGTGTTTGCCGTTTAACCCGGTCGGGTTAAAGACCCCGAGATGGAACGGCCCTGGCAGGGCTGCCTCGCCAATGCGGACGCATTGGACCAAAAGGAGAACAGTAAGGTGCAGGAGTGCCCTGCAACCAAAGAAACGACAGCAATGCATCTTGGCCCCTTTCCAGACCCCCATTCTCGGCTCGAGAATGGGGGTCTGGGAAAAGGGATTCTTGGCCGGATGAAGGCGCCGTGGGACGAAAACTGCCCTTTTGCAAACCCCCATTCTCGGCTCGAGAATGGGGGTTTGAAAACAGGGATTTGGGGCTTGGCTGGCCTTGGCGCCGTGGCGGAACCGTCAGGAGACTGGCTCACGCTCAACCGCCCTACGCTTTGCACCTAGCAGCTGCTCAATTTGACTCATCTGGTCGGCAAACAATGCACGGAGTGTGGTCTCCTGAGAGTCCACCTTTGTCTGAATCCCCTGAACCTGGGACTCCAATGCCATGACCCGTGCGCCAACTTCACCAGTTGCAGCCTGAACTTGCGAGCTGACCTTCTGCAAGACACTTGACTCGATTTGGGACGCAAGCTTGGTAATGTCAGGCGCTGGCGCTGTAATGGAAGAAGAGGCTGAGCCTGAGCCGCGCTCGCCAGCGGCCTTCTCAATCAAATAGCACTTCCAAGGGTCAGCTTGCTGAAGCGGGTCAGGGCTGGGATGGACCTGGGGACCTGCCAAGGACTGCAGGGTAGCCTTGGGTGCAGCAATAGGCGACTTTGCCGGCATGGAGGGCACCTGAACGCGGACCTCTGTAACCAAAACCTCGCCATGTTGAGTGAAGAGGACCTTGGCGGGAGGCTCGGTATTGGCTTGGACGGCCCAGTACAGCCCATCGTCACTTCCTCCTGGCACTGGCTGAAGCGGCTTAGCCTTCCAATCAAGCTGGGCAAAGGCGCGGGCAATGGCATGACGTTGAGTTCCATATGGAAATGGGCCAACTTGGAAGTGGCGAACCCCTCCAGGAGCAAGAAACGGGACGCCAGGACGCAGGAGCTGATGAAGCTCTTCAGCAACGGCGGTGTGGCACCGAACCCCGTACCTAAGACCAACCCGGGCTAACCCAACCACCGTTGCATGAGACTGGCGCAGCAGCATAGCAGCTTCATACGTCAGCTTGGGCACCCACACAACGTGGTAATCGGTAGACGGCTTTTTGTCATCTGCTGCTCTGGGTTCGAAGTACAAACCGCCATGCCCTGACTGAAGCAAGAGCACTTCCTGGAGGGCAGCAGGCACCCGAACAAAAGCAGAGAAGACATCGGCCGTAGCTGGGGGCTGGGCTTTGTATTGAAGGGAGCCAAAGTGCCGGCCCCAGACTTCAAGTAGGGAATCAGGATCTCCAGGGGCGACAACGTGCCACTTGGGACACTCGCATCCAATGGTCTGACAAACCTGCATTGGTTCACATGCCTCGACGACGGCTTTGATTGGAGACTTGGAAAAGGTCTCCCAAGATCCAGGCCAGGCGTCTCTGAAGACATTGACCCGTAGCACTGCTGAAGGAGCAATGTCAAGGACTGCTTGTGCCTGAGGGACATACTTGGCAACAACGCGATCACCAATCTGCAGCATTAGGGCCGAGAGCAAGATGGGGTCACCAGAAGAAGAGCAGACAGCCTGGAACCTAATGAAGGACTTGGGCGTGGTGGCTGCACTGGCATCAAGGCTACCAAGGACCAGGAGAGCAAGAGGCCCGCTCGAGACTGGCTTGGGCAAATTTAGGTAAGGAGCAGCAGCGGCTGGACTAACCAACACAACTCCAGAGCACGTCGGACCCACTTGACCTAGATCAATCTGGGAGAGTGCCTCACCATCACAAACAAAAACCCCCTTGGGCACTGACACCTGTGCAGGCGACGGGCTGGCCAACGCAAATGCAGGGGGCGTGGCAGTAAGGCGTGCTGGGGCTTTGCGCTTGATTTTGCCTTTGGGCTCGACTGCATGGGGTCCTTCAGTTCTACGCTCAACCTGGATCTGGAGTTCTGAAGGAAGAACCCACTGGAAAGGAGGCCTTGCGTTGGACGCAATCTGTTTGAGCTGTCGCCACGGGTTGTTTGAAAGCATGGCCGCTTGGATAGCCTGAGCTGTAAGTCGCTTGATACCTTCCGTTGCCCTTTCCTGGCTCTGCGCCGCCGGGACACCCTTCTCACGCAGGAGTCCAGCCAGTCCCTGCTCAATCAGGGACAAAGCTCCGCCAAGAAGCAGTGGCAGCCTCATGTTCTCAGTCCCTTCCAGGGCGGCATTAAACGTACGCAGCATGTGCTGAACGCACGGCACCAGCTCTTCATCAAGGACCCCTGGTAGACATAGGACCTGGGAGCGGAGTTCGGCAAGGGCCATGGGGCCACACAACCCTGATGGAGCAGGTCTAGGGACCCCAAACCTAAACCGAAAGGAAGAGGACCTAAACCCAAAAGTCCTGGCAAAGAGGCAATGCATCATGTCAACTTGTTCCTGGAAGGTTCCAGGATCACTGGTCCAAGCGAAAACTTTGCCAAGCACAACCTGCCATTGAAACGTAACCCAGTGCCCCTGAAAGGCGACAGCAGTCAGGACTTGACCACCGTCAGGGACATGCGGAGCTGCAAGGCTCTTCAACCAAGGGGCTTGACCACTTTGAAATGCATGCATGGCAACAATGGGGTCAATGACTATCACAGTTGGGCCTGCCCCAACAGCAATGTCCTGCAGACACACCAGAATCTGGTCATCAGCCATCCAGGCCTTTTGCTCAGCAAGGAGGGTTGCACGCTGGGCTGGGCTCACTGACGGAGCAAGAATTCGTCGAAGGGCTAGTGGCGACACGGCCAGCGCCTCAAGGCCTCGCCAAGCTGACTGTGGACTGAAGGGGTGTAGGAGACGAAATGTCGTGCCCGCATGTAAATAGTCCCGCCGAGCCAGCAGGTTTCCCTCAGCATCGGCAACCTGTACTACGTAGAGGCCTGTGGACTGTTGTAGTGCATAGAGAAATGCCCCGACTGGCCCAGACACCGGGCACCAGAGTTCAACGACTGCCTGGCCAGGGAAATCAAGCGGCACCACACCTGAAGCCTGTACACCTGGGACGTTGTGTCCAGCTCCAGGAAGATTCCGACTGGAACCCTCCGGGCGACACTGCGACTGGGACACGCCTGAAACCTGTGCATCTGGGACGTTGTGTCCAGCTCCAGAAAGATCCCGACTGGAACCCTCCGGGCGACACTGCGACTGGGACACACCTGAAACCTGTGCACCTGGGACGTTGTGTCCAGCTCCAGACAGGTCCCAGCTGGAACCCTCCGGGCGACACTGCGACTGGGACACACCTGAGACCTGTGCACCTGGGTCAATGTGTCCAGCTCCAGACAGATCCCAGTTGGAACCTGTTGGGCGACACTGCGACTGGGACACACCTGAGACATGCGTACCTGGTGGAGGAAAAGACGCCAGGGCCCTCGGCTCGCTTGTCTCCGCAACAAGGTAGCCAGCTTCACGGGCCTCTTGCACAAGTGCATCACGCATTGCAGTCAAGACCTGTAAGGGCGATGTTACAACCAGCGGGGCTTTCAAGCTGGTCAGCGCATGAACGACTGACATAAAGACCCATGCAGCCTGGAGCGGGGAGACAAGTTGGCCAGCCAACATCAACACAAGCCGAAGTTGTTCAACTTGATTGCCCGGGGCGTTCAACGAGTTGAGGATGGAACCAACAACAAGAGGCACAGCATCAGGATGCCAGGCGGTAATGTTGACCGGCGGAACACCAGGCGCGAACAAAACCACCCACCACCTAGGCCTACCGGGAACCAGCACATCATCAAGGTCGGGGACAGTGTCGCGCATGCTGTAGCCAGTGGCTTGGCAAAAGGTCTGCAACGTCTCCCTGACCCAGATGTTCTGGGACGCCGGCTCAACACACTCTAACACGAATATCTGGGCCTGAAGGAAAAGGGCGGCGCGAAGACATGCTTGTAGGACCTCAGACCTAGGATCTTCGGGGCCTGTTAAGAAATCTTGGGCACAAAACGGTTGGCATGAAAACCCCGCTGCAGCGATACACGGGCCCGGGCGAGCGGACCACATCCTTGCCACTGTGCCTGCTTCAAGAATGGAACCACAAACCTGGGTAGCATTGCTTGGCAAGCCTGACACCTCAAGGGCTTGAGGCTGGATGTCACACTGTGCAGCTATACAGAAGCCAGCTGCTTGAGCACCCTTCCCCAGGGCACCAAGCCCTGAACAGAACTCCTTCAGGACCACGAGATCATGTGGCTGGGCCTGCTTATGCGCAAACCAAAAGGACGTAGGTTCTTCAAAAAGGAGCCATCCGAGCTCGTCCTTGGCGATTGAAAAGCCCAAGAGGCAAACCATAGTACCAGTGCAGATCGCTGAACCATCAGACGTGTAGAAGCGAATCAGTGTTCCAATTGGAAATGTCCGACCTTCATAATACTCATCGTCCTCCAATACTACAAAGGCGTCAACAATAGCCAAAGTGGAACCAACAGAATCACTCTCCCAACATGGCTCGAACATCATGGCGCAACTACCCCCGGAGTACTTAGTCAGCACGGCTCCGCCGTCTGGAAGGCGACTCGGGCCAGAGCTAAAGCCCTAGACCCTGTGTGTTAAAACCGCTGAAAAAGACAACGAATGGTGTCATACACAGTTGTTTCACTTTCCAAGGAGCATACAGAAGAAAACGAACGGGGTCATACACAACCCTTGCGAACTCAAAGTCTCAAAAGCCTAGACCCTGTATCTTAAACTCGCTGAAAAAGACGACGAATGGTGTCATACACAGTTGTTTCACTTTCCAAGGAGCATACAGAAGAAAACGAACGGGGTCATACACAACCCTTGCGCACTCAAAGCCTCAAAGCCCTAGACCCTGCATCTTAAAATCGCTGCAAAAAAAACGAATGGTGTCATACACAGTTGTTTCACTGTCCAAGGAGCATACAGAAGAAAACGCACAGGGTCATACACAACCCTTGCGCACTCAAAGCCTCAAAGCCCTAGACCCTGTATCTTAAAATAGCTGAAAAAGACAACGAATGGTGTCATACACAGTTGTTTCACTTTCCAAGGAGCATACAGAAGAAAACGAACGGGGTCATACACATCCCTTGCGCACTCAAAGCCTGAAAGCCCTAGACCCTGTATCTTCAAATCGCTGAAAAAGGCAACGGATAATGTCATACACAGTTGTTTCACTTTCCCAGGAGCATACAGAAGAAAGCGAATGGGGTCATACACAATGCTTGCGCACTCAAGGCCTCAAAACCCTAGACCCTGTATCTTAAACTCGCTGAAAAAGACAACGAATGGTGTCATACACAGTTGTTTCACTTTCCAAGGAGCATACAGAAGAAAGCGACGAGGTCATTCACAACCCTTGCGCACTCACTTCCCAAGGAGCATGCACAAGAAAGCAGACGGGGTCATTCACAACCCTTGCGCACTGAAAGCCCTAAACCCTGTATCTTGGAATCGCTGAAAAAGACAAAGAATGGTGTCATACACAGTTGTTTCACTTTCCAAGGAGCATACAGAAGAAAGCAAACGGGGTCATACACAACCCTTGTGCACTCAAAAACTCAAAGCCCTAGACCCTGTATCTAAAAATCGCTGAAAAAGACAACGAATGGTGTCATACACAGTTGTTTCACTTTCCAAGGAGCATACAGAAGACAACGAACGGGGTCATACACAACCCTTGCGCACTCAAAGCCTCAAAGCCCTAGACCCTGTATCTTAAAATCGCTGAAAAAGACAACGAATGGTGTCATACACAACCCTTGCGCACTCAAAGCCTCAAAGCCCTTGACCCTGTACTTTAAAAACGCTGAAAAAGACAACGAATGGTGTCATACACAGTTGTTCCACTTTCCAAGGAGCATACAGAAGAAAGCGAACAGGGTCATACACAACCCTTGTGCACTCAAAGACCTAGACTCTGTATCATAAAATCGCTGAAAAAGACAACGAACGGTGTCATGCACAATTGTTTCACTTTCCAAGGAGCATACAGAAGAAAACGAACGGGGCCATACACAACCCTTGCGCACTCAAAACTTGGGGGTGTTTTCTACCATCATTCACTATGGGATTTGCGCTACCCACCCTGGGCCCTCAGTTACCGCTCCGTTACAGCTCCATTACAGCTTCCGTTACAGCTCTGTTGCAGGTCCGTTACAGCTCCGTTGCAGGTCTCCGCTACAGCTTCTGCTACAGCTCCGTTGCAGCTCCGTTACAGCTTCCGTTACAGCTCCGTTGCAGGTCCGTTACAGCCCCGCTGCAGCTTCTGCTACAGCTCCGTCATAGCTTCCGTTGCAGCTCCGCTGCAGCTCCGTTACAGGTCCGTTACAGCTCCGTTGCAGGTACGTTACAGCTCCGTTACAGCTTCTGCTACAGCTCCGTTACAGCTCCGTTACAGCTTCCGTTACAGCTCCGTTGCAGGTCCGATACAGCTTCCGTTACAGCTCCGTTGCAGGTCCGCTACAGCTCCGTTACAGGTCCGTTACAGCTCCGTTGCAGGTACGTTACAGCTCCGTTACAGCTTCTGCTACAGCTCCGTTACAGCTCCGTTACAGCTTCCGTTACAGCTCCGTAGCAGGTCCGTTACAGCCCCCCTACAGCTTTTGCTACAGCTCCGCTACAGCTCCGCTACAGCTCCGCTACAGCTCCGTTACAGCTTCCGTTACAGCTCCGTTGCAGGTCCGTTACACCTCTCAAAGCCTCAAAGCCCTAGACCTTGTATCTTAAAATCGCTGAAAAAGACAACGAATGGTGTCATACACAGTTGTTTCACTTTCCAAGCAGCATACAGAAGAAAACGAACGGGGTCATACACAACCCTTGCACACTCAAAGACCTAGACCCTGTATCATAAAATCGCTGAAAAAGACAACGAATGGTGTCATGCACAGTTGTTTCACTTTCCAAGGAGCATACAGAAGAAAACGAACGAGGTCATACACAAGCCTTGCACACTCAAAGCCTAGACCCTGAATCTTAAAATAGCTGAAAATGACAAATAATGGTGTCATACACGGTTGTTTCACTTTCCAAGGAGCATACAGATGAAAACGAACGGGGTCATACACATCCCTTGCGCACTCAAAGCCTGAAAGCCCTAGACCCTGTATCTTCAAATCGCTGAAAAAGGCAACGGATAATGTCATACCCAGTTGTTTCATTTTCCCAGGAGCATACAAATGAAAACGAACGGGGTCATACACAACCCTTGCGCACTCAAAGCCTCAAAGCCCTAGACCCTGTATCTTAAAATCGCTGCAAAAGACAACGAATGTTGTCATACACAGTTGTTGCACCTTCCGAGGAGCATACAGAAGAAAGCGAACGGGGTCATAAACGACCCTTGCGCACTCAAAGCCCTAGACCCTGTATCTTAAAATCGCTGAAAAAGACAACGAATGGTGTCATACACAGTTGTTTCACTTTCCAAGGAGCATACAGATGAAAACGAACGGGGTCATACACAACCCTTGCGCACTCAAAGCCTCAAAGCCCTAGACCCTGTATCTTAAAGTCGCTGAACTGACAACGAAAGGTGTCATACACAGTTGTTTCACTTTCCAAGGAGCAAACAGAAGGAAACGAACGGGGTCATACACAACCCTTGCGCACTCAAAGCCTCAAATCCCTAGACCCTGCATCTTCAAATCGCTGCAAAAGACAACGAATGGTGTCATACAAAGTTGTTTCACTTTCCAAGGAGCATACAGAAACAAACGAACGGGGTCATACACAACCCTTGCACACTCAAAGCCTCAAAGCCCTAGACCCTGTATGTTAAATTTGCTGAAAAAGGCAACGAATGGTGTCATACACAGTTGTTTCACTTTCCAAGCAGCATACAGAAGAAAACGAACGGGGTCATACGCAATCCTTGCACACTCAAAGCCTCAAAGCCGTAGACCCTGTATCTTAAAATCACTGAAAAAGACAACGAATGGTGTCATACACAGTTGTTTCACTTTCCAAAGAGCATACACAAGACAGCGAACGGGGTCATACACAATCCTTGCGCACTCAAAGCCCTAGACCCTGTATCTTAAAATCGCAGAAAAGGACAACGAATGGTGTCACACAGAGCCCTTGCGCACTTAAAGCCCTAGACGCTGTATCTTAAAATCGCTGAAAAAGACAAGGAATGGTGCCATACACAGTTGTTTCACTTTCCAAGGAGCATACAGATGAAAACGAACGGGGTCATACACAACCCTTGCGCACTCAAAGCCTCAAAGCCCTAGACCCTGCATCTTAAAGTCGCTGAACAGACAACGAAAGGTGTCATACACAGTTGTTTCACTTTCCGAAGAGCATACAGAAGAAAACAAACGGGTTTATACACAGCCCTTGCGCACTCAAAAACTCAAACCCCTAGACCCTGTCTCTTAAACTCGCTGGAAAAGACAACGAATGATGTCATACACAGTTGTTGCACCTTCCGAGGAGCATACAGAAGAAAGCGAACGGGGTCATAAACGACCCTTGCGCACTCAAAGACCTAGACCCTGTATCATAAAATCGCTGACAAAGACAACGAATGGTGTCATGCACAATTGTTTCACTTTCCAAGGAGCATACAGAAGAAAACGAACGAGGTCATACACAAGCCTTGCACACTCAAAGCCTAGACCCTGAATCTTAAAATAGCTGAAAATGACAAATAATGGTGTCATACACGGTTGTTTCACTTTCCAAGGAGCATACAGATGAAAACGAACGGGGTCATACACATCCCTTGCGCACTCAAAGCCTGAAAGCCCTAGACCCTGTATCTTCAAATCGCTGAAAAAGGCAACGGATAATGTCATACCCAGTTGTTTCATTTTCCCAGGAGCATACAAATGAAAACGAACGGGGTCATACACAACCCTTGCGCACTCAAAGCCTCAAAGCCCTAGACCCTGTATCTTAAAATCGCTGCAAAAGACAACGAATGTTGTCATACACAGTTGTTGCACCTTCCGAGGAGCATACAGAAGAAAGCGAACGGGGTCATAAACGACCCTTGCGCACTCAAAGCCCTAGACCCTGTATCTTAAAATCGCTGAAAAAGACAACGAATGGTGTCATACACAGTTGTTTCACTTTCCAAGGAGCATACAGATGAAAACGAACGGGGTCATACACAACCCTTGCGCACTCAAAGCCTCAAAGCCCTGGACCCTGTATCTTAAAGTCGCTGAACTGACAACGAAAGGTGTCATACACAGTTGTTTCACTTTCCAAGGAGCAAACAGAAGAAAACGAACGGGGTCATACACAACCCTTGCGCACTCAAAGCCTCAAATCCCTAGACCCTGCATCTTCAAATCGCTGCAAAAGACAACGAATGGTGTCATACAAAGTTGTTTCACTTTCCAAGGAGCATACAGAAAAACACGAACGGGGTCATACACAACCCTTGCACACTCAAAGCCTCAAAGCCCTAGACCCTGTATGTTAAATTTGCTGAAAAAGGCAACGAACGGTGTCCTACACAGTTGTTTCACTTTCCAAGCAGCATACAGAAGAAAACGAACGGGGTCATACGCAACCCTTGCACACTCAAAGCCTCAAAGCCCTAGACCCTGTATCTTAAAATCACTGAAAAAGACAACGAATGGTGTCATACACAGTTGTTTCACTTTCCAAAGAGCATACAGAAGACAACGAACGGGGTCATACACAACCCTTGCGCACTCAAAGCCCTAGACCCTTTATCTTAAAATCGCAGAAAAGGACAACGAATGGTGTCACACAGAGCCCTTGCGCACTTAAAGCCCTAGACGCTGTATCTTAAAATCGCTGAAAAAGACAAGGAATGGTGCCATACACAGTTGTTTCACTTTCCAAGGAGCATACAGATGAAAACGAACGGGGTCATACACAACCCTTGCGCACTCAAAGCCCTAGACACTGTATCTTAAAGTCGCTGAACAGACAACGAAAGGTGTCATACACAGTTGTTTCACTTTCCGAAGAGCATACAGAAGAAAACGAACGGGTTTATACACAACCCTTGCGCACTCAAAGCCTCAAAGCCCTAGACCCTGTATTTTAAAATCGCTGAAAAAGACAACGAACGGTGTCATACACAGCTGTTTCACTTTCCAAGGAGCATACAGAAGAAAACGAACGGGGTCATACACAACCCTTGCGCACTCAAAGCCCTAGACCCTGTATGTTAAATTTGCTGAAAAAGACAACGAATGGTGTCATACACAGTTGTTTCCCTTTCCAAGCAGCATAGAGAAGAAAACGAACGGGGTCATACGCAATCCTTGCACACTCAAAGCCTCAAAGCCCTAGACCCTGTATCTTAAAATCGCTGAAAAAGACATCGAATGGTGTCATACACGATTGGTTCACTTTCCAAGGAGCATACAGAAGAAAACGAACGGTGTCATACACAACCCTTGTGCACTCAATTCCCTAGACCCTGTATCTGAAAATCGCTGGAAAAGACAACGAATGGTGTCAGACACAGTTTTTTCACTTTCCAAGGAGCATACAGAAGAAAACCCCTTGCGCACTCAAAGCCTCAAAGCCCTAGACCCTGCATCTTCAATTCGATGCAAAAGACAACGAATGGTGTCATACAAAGTTGTTTCGCTTTCCAAGGAGCATACAGAAAAAAACGAACGGGGTCATACACAACCCTTGCGCACTCAAAGCCTCAAAGCCCTAGACCCTGTATCTAAAAATCGCTGAAAAAGACAACGAATGGTGTCATACACAGTTGTTTTACTTTCCAAGCAGCATACAGAAGAAAACGAACGGGGTCATACGCAACCCTTGCACACTCAAAGCCTTGAAGCCCTAGACCCTGTATCTTAAAATCAGTGAAAAAGACAACGAATGGTGTCCTACACAGTTGTTTCACTTTCCAAGCAGCATACAGAAGAAAACAAACGGGGTCATACGCAACCCTTGCACACTCAAAGCCTCAAAGCCCTAGACCCTGTATCTTAAAATCACTGCAAAAGACAACGAATGGTGTCAGACAGAGCCCTTGCGCACTTAAAGCCCTAGACGCTGTATCTTAAAATCGCTGAAAAAGACAAGGAATGGTGCCATACACAGTTGTTTCACTTTCCAAGGAGCATACAGATGAAAACGAACGGGGTCATACACAAGCCTTGCGCACTCAAAGCCCTAGACCCTGTATCTTAAAGTCGCTGAACAGACAACGAAAGGTGTCATACACAGTTGTTTCACTTTCCGAAGAGCATACAGACGAAAACGAACGGGTTCATACACAACCCTTGCGCACTCAAAAACTCAAACCCCTAGATCCTGTATCTTAAAATCGCTGAAAAAGACAACGAATGGTGTCATACACAGTTGTTTCACATTGAAAGGAGCATACAGAAGAAAACGAACGGGGTCATACACAACCCTTGCGCACTCAAAGACCTAGACCCTGTATGTTAAATTTGCTGAAAAAGACAACGAATGGTGTCATACACAGTTGTTTCACTTTCCAAGCAGCATACAGAAGAGAACGGACGGTGTCATACACAACCCTTGCGCACTCGAAGCATCAAGGCCCTAGACCCTGTATCTTAAAATCGCTGAAAAAGACAACGCAACGAATGGTGTCATACACAGTTGTTTCCCTTTCCAAGGAGCATACAGAAGAAAACGAACTTGGTCATACACAACACTTGCACACTCAAAGCCTCAAAGCCCTAGACCCTATATCTGAAAATCGCTGAAAAAGACAACGAATGGTGTCATACACATTTGTTTCACTTTCCAATGAGCATACGGAAGAAAACGAACGGGGCCATACACAACCCTTGCGCACTCAAAGCCCTAAACCCTGTATCTTAAAATCGCTGAAAAAGACAACGAAGGGTGTCATACACAGTTGTTTCACTTTCCAAGGAGCATACAGAAGAAAACGAACGGGGTCATACACAACCCTTGCGCACTCAAAGCCTGAAAGCCCTGGACCCTGTATCTGAAAATCGCTGAAAAAGACAACGAATGGTGTCATACACAGTTGTTTCACTTTCCAAGGAGCATACAGAAGAAAACGAACGGGATCATACACAACCCTTGCACACTCAAAGCCTTGAAGCCCTAGACCCTATATCTGAAAATCGCTGAAAATTTCAACGAATGGTGTCATACACGATTGGTTCACTTTCCAAGGAGCATACAGAAGAAAACGAACGGTGTCATACATAACCCTTGCGCACTCAAAGCATCAAAGCCCTAGACCCTGTATCTTAAAATCGCTGAAAAAGACAACGCAACGAATGTTGTCATACACAGTTGTTTCCCTTTCCAAGGAGCATACAGAAGAAAACGAACGGGGTCATACACAACCCTTGCACACTCAAAGCCCTAGACTCTGTATCTTAAAATCGCTGACAAAAACAACGAATGGTGTCATACACAGTTGTCTCACTTTCCAAGGAGCATACAGAAGAAAACGAACGGGGTCATACACGACCCTTGCGCACTCAAAGCCCTAGACCCTGTATCTTAAAAACTCTGAAAAAGACAACGAAAGGCGTCATACACAGTTGTTTCACTTTCCAAGGAGCATACAGAAGAAAACGAACGGGTTCATACACAACCCTTGCGCACTCAAAGCCTCAAAGCCCTAGACGCTGTATCTTAAAATTCCTGAAAAAGACAACGAATGGTGTCATACACAGTTGTTTCACGTTCCAAGGTTCATACAGAAGAAAACGAACGGGGTCATACACAACCCTTGCGCACTCAAAGCCTCAAAGCCCTAGACCCTGTATCTGAAAATCGCTGAAAAAGACAACGAATGGTGGCATACACAGTTGTTTCACTTTCCAAGGAGCATACAGAAGAAAACGAACGGGGTCATCCACGACCCTTGCGCACTCAAAGCCTCAAAGCCCTAGACCCTGTATCCTAAAATCGCTGAAAAAGACAACGAACGGGGTCATACACAACCCTTGCGCACTCAAAGCCCTAGACCCTGTATCGTAAAATCGGTAAAAAAGACAACGATTGCTGTCATACACAATTGTTCCACTTTCCAAGGAGCATACAGAAGAAAACGAACGGGGTCATTCACAACCCTTGTGCACTCAAAGCCCTAGACTCTATATCTGAAAATCGCTGAAAGAGACAACGAACGTTGTCATACACAGTTGTTGCAATTTCCAAGGAGCATACAGAAGAAAACGAACGGGGTCATACACAACCCTTGCGCACTCAAAGCCTCAAAGACCTAGACCCTGTATCTTAAAAGCGCTGAAAAAGACAACATACAACTGGTGTCGTACACAGCTGTTTCACGTTCCAAGGAGCATACAAAAGAAAACGAACGGGGTCATACACAACCCTTGCGCACTCAAAGCCTCAAAGACCTAGACCCTGTATCTTAAAATCGCTAAAAAAGACAAGGAATGGTGTCATACACAGTTGTTTCACTTTCCAAGGAGCATACAGAAGAATACGAACGGGGTTATACACAACGAATGGTGTCATACACAGTTGTTTCACTTTCCAAGGAGCATACAGAAGAAAAGGAACGGTGTCATACACAACCCTTGCGAACTCAAAGCCTCAAAGCCATAGACCCTCTATCTTAAAATCGCTGAAAAAGACAACGAATGGTGTCATACACAATTGCTTCACTTTCCAAGGAGCATACAGAAGACAACGAACGGGGTCATGCACAACCCTTGCGCACTCAAAGCCACAGACCCTGATTCTTAAAGCCGCTGAAAAAGAAAACGAATGGTGTCATACCCAATTGTTTCACTTTCCAAGGAGCATACAGAAGAAGACGAACGGTGTCATACACAACCCTTGAGCACTCAAAGCCTCAAAGCCCTAGACCCTTTTTTTAAAAATCGCTGAAAAAGACAACGAACGTTGTCATACACAGTTGTTTCACTTTCCAAGGAGCATACAGAAGAAAACGAACGGGGTCATACACAACCCTTGCGCACTCAAAGCCTCAAAGCCCTAGACCCTGTATTTTAAAATCGCTGAAAAAGACAACGAACGGTGTCATACACAGCTGTTTCACTTTCCAAGGAGCATACAGAAGAAAACGAACGGGGTCTTACACAACCCTTGCGCACTCAAAGCCTCAAAGCCCTAGACCCTATATCTTAAAATCGCTGAAAAAGACAACGAACGTTGTCATACACGATTGGTTCACTTTCCAAGGAGCATACAGAAGAAAACGAACGGTGTCATACACAACCTTTGCGCACTCAAAGCCTCAAAGCCCTAGACCCTGTATCTTAAAATCGCTGAAAAAGACAACGAACATTGTCATACACAGTTGTTTCACTTTCCAAGGAGCATACAGAAGAAAGCGAACGGGGTCATACACAACCCTTGCACACTCAAAGCCTCGAAGCCCTAGACCCTATATCTGGAAATCGCTGAAAAAGACAACGAATGGTGTCATACACGATTGGTGCACTTTCCAAGGAGCATACAGAAGAAAACGAACGGGGTCATACACAACCCTTGCGCACTCAAAGCCTCAAAGACCTAGACCCTGTATCTCAAAATCGCTGAAAAAGACAACGAATGGTGTCATACACAGTTGTTTCACTTTCCAAGGAGCGTACATAAGAAAACGAACGGGGTCATACACAACCCTTGCGCACTCAAAGCCCTAGACCCTGTATCTTAAATTCGCTGAAAAAGACGACGTATGGTGTCATACACAGTTGTTTCAATTTCCAAGGAGCATACAGAAGACAACGAACGGGGTCATACACAACCCTTGCGCACTCAAAGCCTCAAAGCCCTAGACCCTGTATCTAAAAATCGCT
The DNA here is from genome assembly GCA_905221615.1 of Symbiodinium sp. CCMP2592. Classification (NCBI taxonomy): domain Eukaryota; class Dinophyceae; order Suessiales; family Symbiodiniaceae; genus Symbiodinium; species Symbiodinium sp. CCMP2592. The sequence continues at coordinate 773,097 of CAJNDT010002201.1, read as the reverse complement.
GAAAAAACAACGAACGTTGTCATACACAGTTGTTTCACTTTCCAAGGAGCATACAGAAGAAAACGAACGGGGTCATACACAACCCTTGCGCACTCAAAGCCTCTAGACCCTGTATCTTGAAATCGCTGAAAAAGACAACGAATGGTGTCATACACAGTTGTTTCAGTTTCCAAGGAGCATACAGAAGAAAACGAACGGGGTCATACACAACCCTTGCGCACTCAAAGCCTCAAAGCCCTAGACCCTGTATCTAAAAATCGCTGAAAAAACAACGAACGTTGTCATACACAGTTGTTTCACTTTCCAAGGAGCATACAGAAGAAAACGAACGGGGTCATACACAACCCTTGCGCACTCAAAGCCTCAAAGCCCTAGACCCTGTATCCTAAAATCGCTGACAAAGACAAGGAATGGTGTCATACACAGTTGTTTCACATTCCAAGGAGCATACAGAAGAAAACGAACGGGGTCTTACACAACCCTTGCGCACTCAAAGCCTCAAAGCCCTAGACCCTGTATCTTAAAGTCGCTGAAAAAGACAACGAACGTTGTCATACACGATTGGTTCACTTTCCAAGGAGCATACAGAAGAAAACGAACGGGGTCATACACAACCCTTGCGCACTCAAAGCCTCAAAGACCTAGACCCTGTATCTCAAAATCGCTGAAAAAGACAACGAATGGTGTCATACACAGTTGTTTCACTTTCCAAGGAGCGTACATAAGAAAACGAACGGGGTCATACACAACCCTTGCGCACTCAAAGCCCTAGACCCTGTATCTTAAATTCGCTGAAAAAGACGACGTATGGTGTCATACACAGTTGTTTCAATTTCCAAGGAGCATACAGAAGACAACGAACGGGGTCATACACAACCCTTGCGCACTCAAAGCCTCAAAGCCCTAGACCCTGTATCTAAAAATCGCTGAAAAAACAACGAATGGTGTCATACACAGTTGTTTCACTTTCCAAGGAGCATACGGAAGAAAACGAACGGGGTCATACACAACCCTTGCGCACTCAAAGCCTCAAAGCCCTAGACCCTGTATCTAAAAATCGCTGAAAAAGACAACGCAACGAATGGTGTCATACACAGTTGTTTCACATTCCAAGGAGCATACAGAAGAAAACGAACGGGGTCTTTCACAACCCTTGCGCACTCAAAGCCTCAAAGCCCTAGACCCTATATCTTAAAATCGCTGAAAAAGACAACGAACGTTGTCATACACAGTTGTTTCACTTTGCAAGGAGCATACAGAAGACAACGAACGGTGTCATACACAGCCCTTGCGCACTCAAAGACCTAGACCCTGTATCTTGAAATCGTTGAAAAAGACAACGAATGGTGTCATACACAGTTGTTTCACTTTCAAAGGCGGTATTATACACGACTCTTGCGCACTCAAAACCCTAGACCCTGTATCTTCAAAACGCTGACAAAGACAACGAATGGTGTCGTACACAGTTGTTGCACTTTCCAAGGAGCCTACAGAAGACAACGAACGAGGTCATACACAACCCTTGCGCACTCAAATACCTAGACCCCGTATCTCAATATCGCTGAAAAAGACAACGAATGGTGTCATGCACAGTTGTTTCATTTTCCAAGGAGCATACAGAAGAAAACGAACGAGGTCATATACAACCCTTGCGCACTCAAAGCCCTAGACCCTGTATCTTAAAATCACTCAAAAACTCAACGAATGGTGTCAATTTCAATTGACTCACTTTCCAAGGAGCATACTTCATTTGAAGATATATTGAGAGGGAGATCAAGCCGAGTCCTGCTTATTCATACCACCTACGGCTGGGCCATTAAAGCGAATCCCATTTTCTTTTAAGATTTATTAGATGGGATATTCGAGCAAATCCTGATTACTTTCAATCCCTACGGGTAGGTCGTAAAAATAATGATTTCTTCCCTATAAGACTAAGTGGACGGGACACTAAGGCAAATCCTGCTCCCTTATACGTTTTCTTGGGTGGCAGACTCAAACAACTCCTGATTCTTTATGAGATTCAATAATTGGGACGATGAAATTTATCCTACTTCATTATACGATATAATCTTCGAATAAGATAATAAAAATCATCATATATTCATAAGATCTACGAATGAGATACTAAAAATTATCCTTTGCTCTTAAGACCTATATATGAGATATTAATTCAAAATCTGATATATCATAAATCTTATTGGTAAGGATACTAAAATCCGTCCTATTTCCTTATAAATTTCATTGGGTAGAATACTAAAACAAATCCTATGAATTCGTAAGATCTATGGGCGACATATTATCACGAATCCTATTGCCCCATTTGATTTAATAGATACGATATATACTAAAATAGAATCTATCTATTCATGAGATCTAGAAGAGGGATATTTGAAATTTTTTTATTTCTTAAAAAGATTTATTAAAATTAGAATTGAAACGCATCATATTCCTTAAAAGATCTATAGAAGGGATACGACGATAAATAATATTTCTATATATCTTAATTCTATCATAAGATTCGCAGACGAGATATTAGAAACAATAATATGATAAATCTATTTAGATACGATTATATTATATATCCTGCTTCTATATAAGACTTACTGGGAGGAATTCTGAATCATATCAGATCTCTTATTAAAATCTATTAAAAGAATATACCATCAAATCCTGATATTTACTGATAAGGATTCTATAATAAATCCTGCCTGCTTTCTATCAACTATAAATTTGAATAAATCTTTTCTATTCATAAGACCTTCAATTGGGACTAAAATAAATCCGACTGGGCTCATTGCATCGATATTAAAACGAATCCTGTCGCCTATTCATAACGTCTACAGAATATATTTTAAAAAGAATTCCATTAGCTTATAATACCTACGAGAAGGATTCTAAAACGAATCTTATAATATTGCTCTCCTTTATGATTAGCTGGATGAGACACTGAAATAAATCCTATATACGGAATATTTGATAATATACTAATATGGAATCCTATGCTAATATGGAATCCTGCCTACTCATATCATTTACGAGAGGGATATCTCCTACGGATGAGATATTAAAATATCTCCTATTTGTTTCCAAAATCTATGGATACGATATAGAAAATAATGATGGAATCCTGCGCCATTATAAGATTTGATAGGTAAGATACTTAATCAAATATTAGGCTTCTCGGATGGGGAATTATAACGAATTCTGCTTATTCATAGCTCTTATGAATAGAGATTAATATGAAATCTATTTCCTTATAAGACTTATTAGGGGGGATGCTGAAGCAAATCCTGCCTATTCAGATTATACGTAAGATAAAAAATCAAATAATATTTCTTTGAAATATTTATGATATTGAAAGAGATCCTAAAATTTATATTTCGCTTTCAGATTCTCACGTAAAATCTATCTGCTCATAGGATCTTTATATGATTCATCGAAATAATCTATTCTCTTATAAGATATATTGGAAGATTTTAAATCAAATCCTATATCTTCATAAGATATATTTCATAGAATATTGCGACGAAATCTATGGATCACTAATATAGATCTTTCTTCAAAATAAGATCAATCCAATCTGCTCATAATATATATATATAGGAGGAATTCTAAGCCAAATCTTACTTCCTTATAAGACCTATCGGGTGGGATGCTAAAATAAATCCTACCCATTAATAAAGGTCTACGAATGGGATTCGGATATTAAAATGAATTTTGATTTCCTGAATGATTTATTGAGAATCATATTAAAAGAAAAAGCTATCTATGAATAAAAATTATAGAATAGATATTAAGGCAAATCTGGCTTCCTTATAAGTTTCTTTGGATGGGCTACTAGAGCAAATCCTATCTGCTCATGTACTTTATACTTCGGATGCTTACTTATCAAATTTAGTAGCTCGTAAAATTAAAGCAATTCCTGACTACTCATATGATAAATAGAGGGGATCTTAAAAGAAATCCTATTTCTTTTCAGATAGGGATATTAAAGCAAATACTGCCTATTCATATTGCCTACGATTCAGATATTGGAGCAAATCCTATCTCCTTAAACGATTTATTATATGAGATATTAATTCAGGATCTTTCTACTCGTACGATATATAGATGGAGCATAAGAATAAATCGTATTTCCATATAAGACCTTTTGGAAGGAATGCCAAAAAAAATTTTTATCTGCTCACGAATTCTTCGAATAGAATATTAATAAAATTCTGCTTCTGATAATAATCTATTTGATAGAAAATTAAAGCTAGTCCTACCTACTCGCCAGATCTATACGATATTAAAATAAGTCCTGTTTCCTTATACGATATATTACCTGAGATATTAAAATGAACCCATCTATTCATAAGAAATATAGATGGGAGATTAAGTCAAATCTTATCTTATTATTCGACTAATCGACGAAGATATTAAAATGAATCCTATCCGTTCCCAATGATTACATATGAGGTATTAAAGTAAAAGCTGCTTACTTATAAGACTTATCAAATAAAATATCAGATCAAATTCTATCTACTCCTATGACCTATAGGCGGATCATTAATACAAATCCTACTTCTTTGAACGACTTATTAGACGAAATATTGAAGCAAATCCTGCCTAGTCATAAAATCTGCGGGAGAGATATTAAAGCGATTTCTATCTTTTTTGAATAATTTATTAGATGAGATTTTAAAGAAAAACTCTCAGATGAGATATTAAATGTATCTTATTTTTTTATAAGAATTTAAGATAGGAAATTGCAACGAATTATATAAAATCATAAATCTTACGGATAGAGAAGAAAAATAAATCCTATTTGTTTATAAGATTTATTAGGCGGAGCACTGAGATATAGCCTCTTTTGAAAATCCTTCGGAATGAAATTAGATAAAAAATATTAGATAAGATATTAAATAAATCCTATCTTCTCCTAAACCCTATGGCGAGAACCTTAAAAAAATATATATTATTAAAAAAAATATTTTTTTGCCTTATAAGACTTATTAAATAAAATATTGCAATAAATCCTATCTATGCATAAACCGACTAAAAAGATACTAAATCATATCTCGCTTCCTCTTATGATTTACGAGAGAAAATTAAAATTCATGATATTCCTGTATATGCTTTATTAGACGTTAAATTAAAACAAATGATATTTATTCCTAAGATTTAGAGAAGATATTAATAGCATTTCGTTCATCTTAGCACCCGGTTCTCGAAGCATATTAGCATTTGCGAATCGCTATAAATAAATTAAATAAGATATGTATACTATGGAAATTTGAGAATAATATTTTCTCTACTAGTCGCAATATCGCGACCTACCGTATAAATTATTAGTTAGCGTAATATCATAAATAGAAATAATCCGACGGAGCTTTCCATATAAATAGGCTAAATTTCGAGAACTTTCCTAATCTTGCGGCCATTCCGAATCCTTCAATCCCTTATCAGTTATATTCCAAATTTCCGACTTCGTTTAATTAATAAAGAAAGAGATGAACTATATAATAATCTACAAATATAAGAGTATCTAAATCTATCTTATTAATAATCTAAATAGAATTATTATTCACGACGAGATAGATAACGACTAGAGCTTAACTTATTTATTATAATTCCGACAATTAATGAATTTATCCAAAGAATCCATGCCAAATTTCCGCCTGGAAATCACAACTCAAATCACTCCAAGACCACATTAACGCAATGAGAGACAACACATGCGACAGCTTGCTGCAAACCACAAGACATGATGGACACGACAGCATCCTATGCTTGAAAAGAAACCATGGCACGCACATTGCTTGACTTTACATAGGGCAGAATAAGGATAATAAGGCTTTCAGCCCCCTCCACCACCGCTATAAACCTTACTTGCGGGTTCATAGTTCTCCTGGCGGAGACAGCACGAATTGACTTCATGACCGTCTGCCTGGCACTCACTTACCTCTCACGAGGCCAGGATGGATGTTGCCATGCGAGAGCGGGGGAGAGGCTAGCGTGAGAGATGCACTGTTCCGGCAATTGTAGATCGCACTGACTTCCTGCATCGCGCTTGCCCAGAATCCTATCGAAGCCTCTTCGAGCAAACGCAAACACAAGTAACCATGCTGGCAGCGTTCCTTGGAAATCGTTCCTGCCTGTCTGCTGTCTGCTAGCCGAGTGCGGTTTTCCGTTGCGGAACTGGGTGTGATTTACTTATTGATTGCCCAACTGCCACGACCCATATGAATGGGGTGTAGCGGCTTTACTTTACTCATTTGCGAGATATTTGGCGCCTTCTGCCGTCGCGTCACAGGCGCGGGCCATGAGTTCAAGAATGCTTAAACGAATCTTGCCAGATGGAGGAGGAACCGCCCTAAACAATTATTGTGATACACATGCACTGAATCCTCGAACATGCAGCCGCAGGATTTTGTTCGTCAGCAAGCAGAAGAATGGAAGAGCGAACCGTGTAACAAGCTCTTGGAGGCATTTAAAGTGGTTTGGCTTTCATGCAAATTTGGACCAGTATGGACATAATGACTTGAGGTGTTGTTGCTGAGCGTCTGGCAAAGTCACTGGGGAGGATGCTGATCAGCAGCGTTCAGATGAAACAAAGCGGCTTCGCAATCCGGGCGGATGTTGCACAGCACGTGCAGGGAGCAAGACACTAACCCGTACATGCCCACGTCCCCGTGGGCTTCGGGTTTCAGGTTGGGGATTAAGATGGATTAAGGAAACTCACGGTTTAAAGACTAAGTTGTGTGATGAGGGCTGCGAGCTGCTGGGTTCAGGACTTCGGTTGCCGGATTGAGGGCTGAAGGTGCAAGGTGGGAATTCCGGGTTCAGGGACGTTCAATCCGAAAGAGTTTTCACGGCCAGGATGAAGGGTTTCGGTTAGGATTCTAGGAGTATAAATTAAAGCCCGACGCTCAAGCCCAAACCTTGAAACCATCCAAAGCCTAAGTGCAAGACCGCCCACCCCAAAACTTTGAACTCTCGACGGTCTGACGCCTCCAAGGCCGCGTGCGCACAAGCCCTTCAGCGCGCAGAATTTTGCGCACAAGCCTGGAGCAAACTTGATGGCCACGAGCTATTCGGCTGCCCAAACGATTCATCATGCAGCATCCGCAGGTGCTGACAAGCCCAAGCCTCGAAGTGCTGGCCCAGGAAAAGCCAGGAATACTTCTTGGCGAGGCCATGGCTCATGTCGTACATGTAACAGTACACCTTCGCCTGGCCAAGGGAATACTCTGCTCTTGAGCTTGGCAGGGCCAAGACATTTTGAGTCGAAGGGAGGTCCAATCTATCAATATTCCAGACACCCGACCGCATGGATCCTGTTCCCATGCAGTTTTACCTTAGTTAATAGGACCCGTGACATGGGGGCCTGCCCATCACATGCCACATCCGGCCTCCTTACTCTGGAGCGGTCGTTTGTCTCTGATGTCACAGCTGTGCTTTTCCAATTGGCAGAACGTTCCCTGCGGCATCTTGCACATAGTGGCTCAAGCCAACCCTGCCCAGGCCCGAGCCTGACCGCGAGATTTTTTCGGCACATGGGCAGACCGGAGGATTGCATGCAGAGGCTATGTGAGATGTTTTTGCGCTAGGGTTCAATAGCAGAAAAGATCCTGCAGAACCCTGCAGAAAGAGTGATGCTGTGCATTGTTCTGCAAGGGTGCTATGCGCCATAATTGCAACTCTTAACCTCCCTTACGAAGCAAAAGGAGATGCCGAGCATGTTTTCGCAAGGACCCTATGTGTCTTGATATGACCCAATCTTGTATGACCAGACGTCTTGATGTTGCTAGCGAGGCGCCAAAACTGAAGCTCCCCGCCACGAACAGAAACATTAGCCAGGATCAGCATCACATTTTAGCCGATTTGCTGTGAACTGGTTTTCGTGCCCTCTGCAATGGGTTTTTTAAATTCTCTACACACCTGATCAACGCAGAAAAGGCTTTGACAGGTGGGCAGCGGACAGGTGAAATGAAGTCTTTAAGCTTTTCCAGGGTCGCCGGCTGAGCCTTCAGCTTGCTCTTGCTGTGTAGCACGCTAGCTAATCACCCTGCTCAGGTTCAAACTTCATCCATGGCAGGCTTGACGTGCTTTGACTGGCAATCTACGAGCGCATCCACTGGTCCACCATCCGTGGAGGCACGCAAAACCCTACTCACATATCGCGCAAGGCGGCTTACAGTCGGCGATTGCACATAAATCTTCCCCGAACTGATGGAAGCATACCGTACCATATACAATACCATGGTCTGAAACTCTAGGCCTGCAGGTGACGCTGCACATCGCTCCCAAGCCAGGACTGCAAGTTGTTTTTCTCTCATTTTTTGCCTCCCGCCTGGCAATCGGCGAATCCCGGCGTCGGGGTGCTTTGGGGCCACTTTGGGGCCACTTTGTGCCCAGGACAGGGCTGGCCAGGGCAGCAACGAGGCGAAGGCGGGAGCAGCTGGCGATGCCTCCCATTCTCTCATTCTCATATTTTTCAGGCTGCAAATACGGCAGAACACCGCTGGTTATGGCTTCGTGACTTCCTGTGCGCCTTGTCGAGGTACTGCTGCAAGCTGGAGAAAGCGGGGTGCCATGGCTCCTGTGCCGTGTACGGAACACACCCGAAGCGTCGGCCAAAGGGCAACAGCGCCTTGTCGAACGGGTCTTCAGCCGCAGGCAGCGTCTTCAAGTCAGCATCCCTGACCCAGCACGGGGACAGCACTCTTTTCGATGCAGCCTGGATACGGGACGTGGCCTCAGAGTTCGTGGCGACAGGCAGGGCTCGAAGGCTTGGACGCTCAAAGCTTCCAAACGCTCCAGGCACTTCTCGGCCAGGGCCTCAACCTTAGAGGCAACAACAACGGCACCTCAACTCCTTTCGAGTACGCTGATTTGTGTGTGGCAGCTTCAGCCATTAGTCACTGCTCGCGGCCTCCTGTGGCTTGTGACGCCATTTTTCGGCACCATACAGGCACATGATTCACATGATGTGTATCGGATTTAGACATGAATCCTCCTACTAGGGGTCTACAATTGGGAGCCTGCCAACCACTGCAAAGATGCTTGAGCAAGCCCTCAAAGGCCCACGGGATTCATCTCAACTGTTGCGTTCTGAGCCCTGGGCAGGTGGCGTCAGCAGTGCAAACCTAGCAGGTAGCAAAGAGCTCGACCTCGCAAGCTTCGAGTCACCTCAAACACGGGCAGACTTGCGCAAAGCAGTGAGATGTGGCACCTCGGCATGACCGGTGTTTGCAGTACCAATTCCAGTACTCTTTGGGGGATACTGAGACTGGGCACTGCGCCAGCTGAGGTTGCTTGTATATGTCCGCGGGAATGTGCCTCGGATCCGATACAAGCTTTTCTGGGAATCCCTGGTGGACGCGTGGTATATGTCATGCAAGAGGCTCATTTCGAAGAAAGAAGACCAACCAGTGGTTGCAATTGTTGGTCCTCAAGTGCTGCCCCCGGGAAGAAGGCGCGACGCTGCAAAGTCTCGCTCACGCAATTGTCAACCCATAAGGTTGGCGCATCAGGCTGTAGTGCTCCCCGTCGAAATTTCTGTCGTTCACAATCAACCTCGTGCAATTACAAAATACATACGAAAATGCAAGGGTGCAGCATGGCTGCAGCGGGGCACCAGGTGAAGATTTCAAGCACTTGTTGACGCGTTTTCTTCGTATATCCCAGGAACCTGCAGGCATTTTACCACTGTGTGCCTACGTGTTCAACGTTTCCCTGGCCACTTTCGTTTCCCGGTGATCGAGGCGGTGGGAGTTGCCGGATGCGTCCCTCAGCCGTTGCCGGAGAAGGCCTGCTTTGAATGCCATTGAAACATGTCCCGACAACAGACCCGCTTGCCTCGCCGCCGCGCCTTCACTGAGCAAACGAGCCCTATCCACTTCCTACGTCGGGCTCTTGAACATCGCGGCTGCAGTGGGCCGACCGATCCCCGCACCCGCGAAGCAACACATAGGCAGGGCCAAGGCGGATGGCGCGAAGCGTTTAAAACTACGTTTGGTCCGTTTACTGAGGAGGACAGAGGCCAGGTCAAATGACAGCACCACCACTACTGTCACACGCAGCAAGAAGAATTGAGCACGGAACCTCGTGTCCGGTATCGTATCGACAGCGTCATCAATGAGGTGCGGCCTGCATGCGTGTGGAGCGCTCATCTTGGCTCTCGCTGAGGGCCCTGCAAAATCCTAAGAAGTCGAGCCTTGCAACACCGGCTGCAGGAAAAGTCTGCAGGAACAGCTCCCGGAAAAACTCCTGTGGATGAAGCTAGAACATCTGGCAGGGGGAGCTCTTCAGTATTGACAGACGTCCTGGTGCACGACGCGCTTGCCCCGGTTGAACCTGCCCCGTGCCATGACATCAAGCATACCAAGCACACCAAGCCCATATGCATTGTAGGTCTTTCACACCAATACAGATACCAACAGACTATAATGATTACCATGGCCACAACTTTGAGACACATTGAGCTCCTAGCTCGATCCATCCAAATGGTGGAGCCATGGGAAACACCACGGCAACCTACGCTGAGGCCAATGCTGAAACAACCAGCCTAAAGCGATAGCTGCACCAGCCGGCAAAGCTGAGAAAAATGCCATAGCCCTGATCTTCTTCAGAGGCGTGTTCTTTGGCCTGAAGCTTTTTAATCCAGCTGTCAACACCGGCAGGTGTTCATGTCGTACGTCCACATGATCGATCCCTCAAAGCACAAAAGGGGGCAGTAGCTGCGAAGGCAGCAGGTTCATGCCCGTTTGCACGCCAGTCCAAGCCCATCGCGTCGAGAAGCGAAGCTGTGACTTGCACCAAGGGCCCGAGGTGATTGGGTGACCTTGGGAACTCTCATGACCAGGAATTTCCTATGAGACTTTTGATTGCCGGCGGTAGGACTTGGCTTTCGGCGCCAGTGGCTGAAGGCGCCGTCGCCCTTCTCAGCTATGTCCACATGCTTGGTGTGGGCTGGTCCTGAGAAGCGGCAGGTACAGTGAGAGAAGGCCTTCCTCTGAATCTGCAGGCGAACTGATGCGGTTGATCGGGACCCGACGTGACTCTAGACATTGGCCTTGAGGTCATTTGCAGCAAAGCCCTCCAAATCGGGCTTCGCACCCAATGGATGGAAGAACTCCTTCTCGTCCACGTGGAACAGCTGGAGCCTCGGCAGGCTGCCGAGGCTCGGTTGACGGAAGGCAACGCCGCGTCGCATCACGAAAAACCGCGTGCTGCACTCAGAAATGACACTGCAGCGAATGATAGGACCATTCAACATCGTTATGCTGACTGCACATCATCTTGACCCGTTGCAGATGGCTGCATTTATAGAATTGCAGAAAATTCCCACAGCATGCGTGGTGAATGATTTCGGCGATGCGTTGAAACGCTGGCGCCTGGCCAGCCCATCGAATCATCGACACGCAGCAAAACCTGAGTCCTCTGCGTGGAGCGAGTTTTTCGCCAGCTCCCTGATTCGTCCTTGCAACCCGGCAGCTTGCAGTTCCGATCAGTTCCGACTGGTCTTGCTTCGGACGCACCCATGGCCGACTCAAGTGAATCTCCGTAAGGCGCTGCTAATCAAGGACTCCTGGGTCGCCAGCCGCCACTATGTAGCGAGGGAACGGTAGCTCGTATGCATGGCCCGTCACCTTCTTGGCCTGACAAACATGGTTGGGCAACGATTTGCAAGCGGTTTGCCAACCAAGTTACTATGGGGCGGTGTGTAGGGTCTCCGCAAGCTGACTTGAAGCATTGTTCACATTGCACTGCTCACACTAGAGAAGACATCTTCAGGCACTGCCGAAATTAGACTTTACGCACGGCCTTGTTGTGAGAACCACACCCTCAGGAACTGTTCTGAGACTCGAGACTCGAGACCCTTGCAGGAGTACGGGCTAAGCGGCTAAGCCTAGCCTCGAGAAGATTGAGGTGAAAAACAAGCGCCTCAGCCGAAGTCAATGACGAGCCGCTGGTGCAAATGGAAAGCCAACGGCACTGCACAGGGCTCTGACTTGTTTTTCTCTATGATGCTGCAATGATTGTACGCAAATCTGTTGGCAGCTGTTGGCCAGGAGCTTCTCATCAGCTGGCAAAATGCTCTGAGTTGTGCGCGTCTCCACGCCGTTCGCAGCTCTTGATCCCGCTAGCCTTGGCAGGAAGCACTGTCAGTCTCGCACAGCTCTGCGGCCCTGCACCGTGTGCAGCAAACAATGTTGCCGCTGCCGGGAGCCTGGCGAGATCTGTCGAGCTAAGCCTTGGACTGGTTTTGTCCGGATGGTCTCCAGACTCCAAGTCGTTTTCAGGCGCCTGGCAAGCGGTGCAAGATGGTTCATGATGGCGTTGCTGCATTGCTCTCCAGCACATGGAAGATCGTGCAACGACAATGGCCTGCCGCCAGCTGCTTTTTGCACCCGATGGCATGATGCACTCTGCGGGTAGTTAGTAGGCGATACCTCGCATACCAAGATGGAAGCAAAAAGTAAAGGCCTTAATGCTGAGGGTACTGTCCTGAGATGCCCTCAGTAGCCTTCTTCGGCCCGTCCAAATGTAGGGCCCGGAGAACAGGGTCTTGCTGAGAGGCTGTACTTTGGGGAATAGCTGCATCTCTCCAAGGAGCACTGCTGGCGTGATGCCGACTGGGAAACAAATGAGGCTCATACTTCGATCGTTCGCGAGGCAGCGCAGTTTTTTTCGCCTGGCCAGCAAGAACGCTCGCAATGTCGCGCGCCTTGTCCTCCTCACACCCCTTCTAACGCAGCTGCAGGCAGCTGAGGCCAGGAATTCTACATATGAGACAAACACCTTTGATTAAGTCTGAAGCAGAAAGTCAAGATTCAAAAAATGAGCGTGCTTTAGAATAAACAAGCACTGTTACATGAAGTGTGCCGTGGCAGTAATAAACGACTTACGTTTCAGAAGGACTCCGGGTTAACGAATTACAGTTTAAGTTTTTTGGTTTAGATTAAACGGTTCAGGTGATAGAAAAAAGACAAACTCGTCTCTCTGACTGACTCACTCTCTCTCTCTCTCTCTGCGTCTCTGTCTCTGTCTCTGCCTCTGCCTCTGTCTCTGCCTCTGTTTCTGTCTCTCTGTCTCTGTCTCATTCTGTCTCATTCTGTCTCATTCTGTCTCATTCTGTCTCATTCTGTCTCATTCTGTCTCTCTGTCTCTCTGTCTCTGTCTCTCTGTCTCTCTGTGCCTCTGTGTCTCTTTGTCTCTGGGTCTCCGCGTCTCTGCGTCTCTGTGTCTCTGCGTCTCTGTCTCTCTTTCTTCCTGTCCCCCTCCCTCTAGGCACAAAACTTGAAAAACAAAATCCAGATGGAAGCATCACAGCGCCAAAAATAGAATCACACGAACTGACGATACCATCCAAGAAAAAGAAGCAGCAACTTCCTGCTGTGTTGATGTGGCAATCGCACCTGCCCAGGACAGCAGCACACTCTCCATGCTCGATAAGGCAAAGTCTTGTCCCACCTTGGGAACCCCATACTACCTGATCACATAGCCATACCAGGCCAGGTTACGGATGCATGCATTTGTTTTCCTGTATACACCACATGGCCTTCGAAGTTAACCTATATGGCTTGGCATCGAGAATATGAGGGTGCGACCCTGTACAGCATATCGAGCACGAGAATCTGCTATGATGTGCTGAGAATATGCTCGATGAAGGTGGTAGCAGGTTTCTCTAGACCCAGCTCAGCGACAAGTCTGGTGCCTTGTCGGCGTGCGTAACATGCACTTCTGCGGGCCGAAAACGCTCACGAGTGTCATGGCATTGACAAGCTCCCTGGGTGCTGGACTGCGTGCAACCGTGCGGCGCAGTCAGCATGGGAGATAGAGGCATTGCAGCAAACACAAATCAAGCAGACGCCTTCTTTCATCGGGCATCCATGTCCCCCATCGCCGCTTGCAGCTCGTGCAGCTGTCGATTATCAATGTGGGCGAACCTCGACAACTCTGCTAGAACCTAGAGTCAAGTCGTCAACTCTTTGACTCGCTGGCGGCTCGAGGCGGCTCGAGGCGGCCTGGGCTGCCGATACAGAGAGCCACAACACTGCGGGACACAGCGACGAAGTCCAACCTCACATTTCAGATGCCAAGGAGTTTCGGGGGAAGCAAACAGCAGGAAAGCGCCAGCGAGGCTCGGATTCGATCCTTCGGGATCCTCGCTTTTTTCTACGGGCAGCTATAAGTCGGCCCTGTGCGACTCCTATTCTGTTGAAAAATGGGTATGAGAAGACGGCTCAATTAGCTCGAAGCCTTCTTCTCCAGACAATAAACTTAAAGACTTGGCGCTTGGCGCCTTGCTGCTTGAAGAACCTTGAGGAGCAATGCCGGTCTGAAGTCTCGGCGAAGTCACGGCGAAGTCTGATGTTCCATCAAAGGGCTCTTTCGTTGATACACTGTGTGGTGTGCTCATGATGCTCCTCTGCTCCTCCCTCTCCCGAGGTCCCGAAGTGCCTTCGCCCAACAAAACCTGATCTGCCGCGGTTCGTGGAAACCGTGCTCGAGCGTGTCCTGGCAGACTCCCCGGTATCGCCTACTGATCCGATGCAAAGGTTGCAGCCGTTCCAAACGCGTTTTGAACTATACATTAAAAGCCCGCAGCGTCCGCAAAAGCCCGTGAGTCGGGGTGAAAACCCGCCACCATGTCACATGGATGTCACACTGTCTATCGGCCATTTCGGGGCTGGGCCATTGCGGGGCTGGGAGCCCAGTCCCACCATCGGCCTTTGCTGCATCGAGGACGTGTTCTTCTCTTTGCTGGCTGTTTCTAGCAGGTAACCTGTGTGACATGGCTTTTCCGACAGGTCAACACACACGAGGCTTGCCGTGTTTCGGAAAGGCAGGTTGCCCTCCGCGATCACAGCAGAGCGCGCAATCTGAAGACTGCGGAAAATGGCCCTGGGGCCGAGTTTAGCATTGGTGGCTCAGCCAAGTCGCATCGTGGCTCCTGTTGCACTTGCTCCAAATGGTGTATGTGTCGGGTGCCTCATCTTCATTGCAAAGCCGCTCGCCGATGGACTCGCAATAGTACTTTGCCTCAGTCCAAGTCCTCGCCGCAGGTGTTTGCAGGAAGACTCTCCATCCTCCACCCCCACAGGCGCGCAGTTCTCTGATTTCATTTTCAATTCATATTATTATGCCCAAGGTGACAAGTCCCTTCTGCGTGCGTTGCGTGCTTATGTGAACAGTCCTCCCTCGGATGCAGTCGCCCGGCGCACGAGTGGGAAAGTACCACACGGGGGTTTGCTGCGGATCGCAACAGGTCACCACCACGTCTTGGACTCCCCATTCCACCGCTGCTGGGTTGAAGGTCACCTTGGATTGAGGAATTCTCGGGCTGAATAGCTGCGGGTGTTTATGCCTGTACAAATCGTGCCGCAACTGCACCAGAATTCTGTGCCGAAAAGCTGTGGGCTTGACGCACCACCGTCGATCATTACTCCATCCGGGCCTCCACAGCAGCATCCTGTACCTGCATTGTTCTGGCAAAGAGAGCAAAACACATGGAAATCCGGCGATGCATAAACAGTCATACACAAAGGAGTGCATGCGACGAAGCCAGAGGCCGTTCCCACAACTTCCACCTCTTCCGGCTCTTGCATGTCAAACAGATGTCAAAAGTTGACATGCTCCTGGCTTCAGGGCTTTTTTGCCAGTCCAGTCCAAGGCACGTTGGGCCAGTGTCGGGCACAACGCAACTGTTTGTCTCTTGCGGCTCGCTTTCCACACGGACCTTGGTGAATTTGACAGGCCACAGAAAGCTTCGCAGAGTATCGTGCAGCATGCGTGGCGGCAGTCAACCAAAACGCAGAAGCGAACTCAAGCTGACAGCGACAAATGCATATAACCGCAAGAACAGCAGTGGGATGAAAATTGAAAGGCCGCACGCACGAACTGCAGATGTGCCAGTTCGGTTCAAAGTTGAAAGCTTGTGCCATCCGAAAGCTGTGCGACAATGAACAAGAATCCTTGTACCCAACACCCAAGTGCCCTGTTTTTCAGGCAAAGTCTGAACCGGGAATGCCATCCAAATGTGAACCGGCGCGTGGGCTAAAAACCGCTTTCAAAGCAGGAAGTCCCGTGCTGCAAGACAGCAGCAAGTGACAAGTGGGAGGTCCAAGGTCACCGTCGTTACTGTCTCTTTTCACTTGCTTCTCACATGTCAGCAGCCGAAGCTTCTCTGGCGGTGCCACAAAACGGAACTGCAAGTACAGGAAAGTACGCGGTGGTTGATCACAGGCAGGGCCCTCAGCTTGCAGCTCAATGCCAAGCAACGCCCAAGAGCTAGCAGGCCAAAGGCCACGGCGGAGGAAGTCCTGGTGATGGCGACCGCCCCCCCCGCGCCGAGTTGCGATTCCGACACCACGCTTCAGCTGCGCTGCGCTTCACGTCACATCACCAAGGCCGCCGCCAGCTGAGCCGCCAGCTGCCGGCTAGCTGAGCTCGCGCCTTTCAAAGCCGCAGCCGGCTCCGTCGGAGTCGGCCCCCGTCCCGTTTCTTGCCTTTCGTGCGTGGCTTGGGTGCAGTCGTCTGCGCAACTTCATAGCTTAGCGCTTCATCCTCTCATCGTGAGACTGCTCGTGCGACTTCAGAGAACCTGTAGATATATACTACACGCCACTGTACAAGTTAGAAGAACGTGTCGGCGCGTATGGCGGACTATAACGTCGGCCAAGCACATAAAATGCGCATTTGGATCTGATCCTGTGGTGAATCAGATCAAGAGAAACTGTCGCTTGACCAGGTTTATTGGAGCACAGCAAGCTTTGCCACACTTGAGTGCACAAAGCACACTCTGCCCAAAACTCAACTGCGCCACATGGTTCGCAAAGTGCCGTCATCTTTCCCAAATGGCCCGTGGCAGAGTGGGCAAGAGCTGGTGCAGAGGCGAAGAAAGCCGGTTGCGCTTGAGCAAACCACGTTCTGGCAGCCGGCTGCTCTTGCAAGCCATGTGGCAGATGCTGCGGTCGCCATGACTCTGAAGAAGCTCTTGACTGTTCCCCCACGGCCAGCCACACTTCGAGCAAGAGTTGTAGATGCGGCAGGGTTCGCCGGCTGTGATGGTTAGGACTGCATGAAAACTTCTGCTGAGAACACTTCTGTGACGTAAGGCCCTACTGCCCTATGCCGCGTGGTCTAACAAAAACACGGAGAGAAAAACACCTTGCATCCCGAAATGAGGCATTGGTGTACGGGAGGCCGCGGGTACGAGACCGGGCTAGGCCGGTCAAGAACTTCGCCTAGCTGTGATCACTGATAACACCGCCAAGTTCGGGCACCCAAGGGCAAAAGCTCCTGAACGGCATCCAATGTTCCGCCTTGTCGTTCGTAACCTTTGTTCCAACGCTGCTAGCTTCAATTTCAATTTCAGGAGCTGTGTTGATAAAACTGTGCTCCTGGTCACACCTCGCGCGGGACAAAGCCGTTCGCACTGACAACCCACAAGTTTTGCGCTGCGAGAGAAGACACCAAATTCCTTACCGAACGGGACCTCTTACACATCTCTGCCTCAAATATGAGGCTCGAAGCTTCATCCGCGAAATTGCTCCTGCCTCCTCTGCCTGTTCCAGCAAAATCACGACTGAAGTGTGGTAGCCGAAATGTTCCTGTACCCTGGTCGAGTCCTGTCCTTGCTGGTAAACCTACTTCAGGTCGCAGCACCACTGGCAATGCAGCCCTCAAAGACAGCTACCGCAGCGATAATTACTGGCAACAGCAAGCGCAGCTGCAAGCGCTGTAGCAATTTCAGCAACAACGAGAACGAACGGAAGCGGTTCTCGTGTTGGGAGCAGCAGGTGCAGCACCGACATATCCTTGAACGCAGTTCCAAAGTGCGTGGGTTACTATTGCCGGTAAAGCGACCTTGCACAGCGGCTTGTGCCTGGGGTTCGGCTCGTAGGGAAGTGTGTCGACTGTGCTCAGGCCGTCTGCCGACATCCGGCAGTTGAAATACCTTGCTCGAAAGCAGCGGAAGGCACTTGCTCTTGACGTGACAGCTCGGACAGCATCCGCGTCCTGTTGAAAGAAGTCAACACAAAGGCTCTGGTATACCGGCCTTCGTAACCGAGCTGCAGGCTGGTGTCTGGTCCTGCCCCGGTGCTGCACCAAGCCGGGTTGTTCTGCCAATACCCGGCCAGCAAGCCTTCGCTGCGCCAGAAGCCGACAGTCCTCGAGGCTGCGGCAACATGGCAGAGCACGGCTGCAGCACGGAGGCTCGATCAAGTTGCGAGTCCTCGTGATCTCGGCCCTCATCGCGTTGTGAGCGCGCAGGCACCTAGAGTGGTAGAGCATCACCCCGCTTCAATATTCCAGGTTCTGGCATCGGAGGGCTTGTTTTGGGGCTTCTTCGCTCAAGCGTGGCGCTGCCGACGCACAAAGCATTAAAAAGTGCTCACTGACCACGTCGCAGGTATGTTTCTTGCATCAACACCGCATCTACTGAATCCAGTGTCAGTGCGGTCACGGCACTCTTCTGCAGTGCGGATCTCGTGGCCCACGGGGCACCTCGTCTCCCCAAAGGGTGCCACGTAATAGCGTGCGGGCCTGCAAATAGGATACCAACCACCTGAGATTGGCGGAGGCCAGGCGCCTTTGTGCTTTGGAGCTATGGACAGTGGCGGCTACTCTTTGCCCAGTCTAGGCTCTAGGGTTTCAGAGGGTCCTCCTCCAAATCCAAATGTCCGAAACCTGGGACGACAAAGGTCCTTGGAAATTCTCGAGGCCAACAAGCCCCCCCCCCCCCCGCATTCTCCATGCCTGCCGGTATGTTGTTGGCGTTCGAGTTGAAATAGGGGATGGGGTCCTTGCTGTTCTTCTGCACAGCGCATCCTGAAGTGCAGCGCCGAACACCAGTTTAGGCTTCGAGATTGCCTTTGCCGAACAGACCAGTGTCTCGCAAGCTCTTAAGCGGATCAAATCGATGGCATTACAGTGGATGTGAAAGCCTTTGCTGCAGCTACTGGCAGTCCAGAACTTGCGCCAACTCGATCCGAGGGTTTTGCCTTGCAGATGTCCGAAACGAACCCCAGCTTAAGGGTCTACAGCACTACCCCAAGCTCGACATCTCAAAACGAGGCCATGCATGCTCGATCCTTGCGGCATGTGGGTGACGCTGACCTTCTGAAAGGACTTCGTGGCGAACCCGCTAAACTCGATCCGCAGTGCCTCTCTACAGTGGAGCGCTTCAGGAAGCTTCGAGTAGGTCTGTTGACAGCTGGGCCGGCATTTCATCTAAGTTCCGAAGATGTGACATTCAAATCCATTTCCGGTGGCGCGGAGTCACGGAGTTGCAGGTGGCACGTCTCGGAGCCTGGTGGGCCCTCTTGCACTCGACAGCGTCGAAGATTTGAGTGCCTCCCACGGAACTGCTCTTGGGCACTTCTGTGAAAACGGCGTAGTGCCATTAAGGCTTCCTACGCCGCCTTGGTCTCAGCTACCAGTTGCCAAGTACGGTCTAAGTCTCAAGTTGTCAGCATTGCAGAAGCCGCAACAGCTTTGATTCGATTTTGTCCGGTCCCTGCCTGTCGGGCACCTGCCCTGCTCCTCCCCAACCCACCAGTTCGGCTGCTTGCCTGGGAAGCTAAGCTGCCGACTCTCGGACTGCGAGTCGCCGACGGCGAGCGATTGCACGGTGCATCTCTCGGAGACTTTTTCATTTTCTTCATCCGCGGGGCGGGGCCCTTAGTTCCAAAAGCTTCTTCACTTTGCCGGGCTGCACACAGGAACTGCCGGGATGTTGCTGCCCGTCTTTGGCAGCAGTGCCCGTGTGCCGGGCGACTTGAAGTTCTCCTTGGAAGACTCCGCGGCAATCGGAATCGGGCCGGCTGGACAGTGACAGCTCAGCCGATCAGACTCTCAAATCGACACAATGCCCAGCATCGTTGAAGACCGGCGTGTTGTATGTGTACGTCCTTGTCACAGCTGGGACTGGGAGGTTCTAAGGTCCTATGCAGCCTGGCACAAGCTACTGGAGATCGCCCTTTGCCCTGAGAGTGTTGCGGAGTGCAGGCTGCTGTAGGCCCCACAAATGAGTGCAGAAAGGTGTCTCAATGGAGCATCCAGGAGGATATTCGTTTCGTTCACTTGAAGTAGCTCTTCTCAGGCCTCAGTTGCCGTGACGCTTCGAACGAAGGCTCCGCCTGCAAACCAGATAAAAACAGCTGCAACGCTGATTCCAGTCTTTGTTGAAGTGAGAAGTTTTTTCGCAGCCAGGCCTGCCGACCTGAGAACCGGGCCTCCAGCAGGGAAGTCTTGAAAACCTCAGCTATGATTCTTGCTCCCAGAACCTAATGATTTCGGGTTTGCCATCGCAAAGGGGCTCTTTCGTATGTGTGCCGACACCTACAAGCATGTCAGGGCTGCTAAAGGCTTTATACCTGGACAGAAATTGCAAAACAGGCAGCGGTCTTTCAAAGCTTCGTATGCATTTCGGCACTCCTCGGTGTTGCGATTTTGCGGGGCTTCTCTCACATGGGAACACCACTGATCTCGAGTTCTGGGGTTTGGGGTTGAGAACCTGAGCTCAACTCGAGTGCGCCAGAGCTCTAGACACGTTTTTCAGCCGAAGCCTTACCAACACTGTCGGGCTGTTCGGCGAACCCAGGGGCCTCGCTAGTGCCCTTTTAGTAGGCTCTCGATCATTGTCTTCGTCTTTCTCAGTGTTGCTTTGGGTCAGTTTGAAAGGGGCGGGCTCGGGGCTTAGGATTTCAGGCTTAGCTGGCTGTGCCTAGTCGGGCCTATAGCCACCTACACTACGCTCACAACCACCGTGCTGCCCAGTTGTGGCCAAGGATGCGCACACCTACTTCAGTAATCCCAACCCTTTAACCCCAAGCCCAAGCCCTGTGACAGCTCCGCCCTCGAAGCCCGCCCAGCCCTGACCCCTGACCAGTCCTCAAAGGTCTTGATGATGGAGCCATACGGGCATGTGCGAGCGCCTTCCCTGCGACCGTCGCAGGAAACCATCCAAACACTTGCAGCCTCGTGCCCTGTGTCCCTAGCAATTGCAGCCGAAGTTTCACCAACACCCTCCAAAGATGCACGAACACGTTCAATGTGTGTCATTTGTCGCTTACCCAAGTATCAGCGAATACAAAGTTATGCAAATCGCGTTCAAAGCTCTGGACGCGGAGCGAACATACAGCTGCCAAACAAAAGAACTCGAGAAAGGCTTTCCGACGCCTACATGAACCAAAGCTCCAAAACGGGATCTGGCTGGCAGCAAAGACGCTTCCGAACGATGTTGCAAAAGGCGCCAAGCAACGCCAAGCATTGGGCATCATTGGGCTAAGCCGGCATGTTCCGGGCATCAGCATAACGCTCAAAACCCGCAGGACCCGAAGTCTCCTGTCCAGAACCTTTCAACCCGAGATGCCCCGAGCAGCGAAGAGACCCAGGCCTTTCGGTCCAGAAACCCTGCTTCTTGCAAAGGTGGCGTGTGGTGTCCTGGGTCTTAGGTGCAGGTCCAGGGTCTGTTGGACTGAGCGCTCCGTGTTCTCTGTTGGTCGCCCCTGATATATGTGTATCCTACAGTTTGCTTTTGCGTTCGGCTCATATTTCTGAATATGTTGCGTCGGCTTGGTGCTTTCGACCTCGGGGTACCATGTTTCGACCAGTCCGTCACGTACTTGATTGTGCCCGCGGCACGCATCCGGGCGGCCCGCGGAGTTTCGGTGTGGGACTTCTGTTAAAACTCTCCTAAAGCTGCACTTTGATAACTCACTTTGATCACTGTGCCTTTCTGTGTCGCCAAGTGTCGGGTCCATCCCAATCCTCGGACTCTGCAGACTCGGACGAGTCGACGCAGAAAGGCAGGGGGAGAGGCTGAGATCATCCGACTATCCCAGAGGGGCCCAGGGCAGGGGCCCAAGAAACCGCCAAGTTGCCTTCGGCACGCACTGTCCGTGCCGCCTCTTGCAGTCGTACCCGCTGCAAGGGTAGGGGCGGCGTCGGCCTGCCACACATCTCTCCGTTCTTCGTCCCGAAGCTGCGCTCCAGCACGAAGAATCTCCCACCCCGCTGAATTAGCCAGGTCTCTCGACTCCATAGGGCACTGGTCGCAGCTGCTTGCATACTCCATCGGCCCAGAGAAACAGTCATATCCTCCTCCCCATCCCGATGAGATGCAATACTGCTCCTGACTGCAGGAAACCAAATTTTGGGCCTGAGCTGAGCGCCACATCTTCCGAGCTAGGAGACTTCAAAGTGCCCCTTTGCTTTCAACAAAGCCGGAGAACTGGTGGTTTGCCGCCCGGATACCAATAAAGGTCCCTGACAACAGGCATCTGAATCTCACTCTCATACGGCAGGAAGCCGTTTCCGGGAGCCTGTAGCGGCTGCTCGTCTCCCATCGGACGGTGCAGCCAGGAGGTACATCAAGATAATTAGGCGCCTGAGCCTTGGAGTGTTTTGGCGACATTCTGTTCTACTGAGGACCTCTCCCTTTACACCGGATCCTGAAGTTCAACATCTGGCAGGAACTGTCTCTGTCTCAGGCGGTCGCGCTTCAGTTTTCGTACGCCTAGTCTTTGCTTCTTGTCGCTCTGCTGGTTTTGTATTGGTATTGCTTCAAGGACTTGCCCTCGGGCTCGGCCAACCTTCATCGACTTCACTGCACTAGTGGCACTACTGGAATGTCTTGCGCTCTGTCACGGCTAGGGATTTGGGTTTCCGGGTGTTTGACATTGTGCGAGCTTACAGTCGGGGTTAGCAACTGATCCGACTACTGTACGTGGGTCTCAGGGTTCCTGGTCTCTTTGATAGGCCAGCGACTTCAGCAAGGTAGTTTTGCGGTGGCTTCAACGGCCGCGGGAAAGTGTTCTGGAGCTGCATATAGGCATGCACCTCAGAGCTCGGCACTACCGATCAGCTTCTTGCTCCTCCCATGATCCGGCAAAGGTGCACAGCTCTCCTTCTCCAGGATTTGGCTGCCTCCAAGGCATCGCCTGCGGCACGCAGGCTGGGCTTCTTCCCCATGCCATGTTATCCATACCGTCCGGCAGCGTCCTTCTTGGGACTTGGGCGGTGCGATGGGTGGAATTCAGCTGTGGTGAGGCCCGCACAGTTACACCCGCAGACGCGTAGTCAGCGAGTTGTCCACAAAGCACCATCTGAACCGGCCAGCAATCACCAACGTCAGTGGAGTGACGCACGACAGAGACATGCTATGCTGGGTTAGGAGGAGCTCTTCGGCTTTTGCATGGCGGTAGGGCTGGAGGTACCATGGAACCGACCATGGCGAGTCATGGGCTTCAGCGAGGGCCCGGGTCTCTGAAGGTCCGTCCTCTGAGCTCCTTCTCCCACATAGAAGGACCTGTTCAAGCCGCGTTGAAGCCGCTCAGTTTGGGGATCTCGGCCCTCTGCCCTCCGAATGCGCCTCCTGCAAACCATGCGAAACTCGTCGAGGATGGCTCGTTTGCTGTCGGTAAAGACCTGTGGGACTGTTGCTTGCACTTCGCCATCAGGGCTCCAGGGCATTTTGGGGTTTGGGGGCTATAACAACTTGGGTATGGGAGGGTAAAGGTTAGGGATGGTTTGGCGGAAAAACTGACCCGGGCGTGCTCAATGGCGAGCAAGCGGCTTCTGTATTCCAGTGCGCGAAGGCTTCTTGCGTGCGCTGGATCGAGCAGCCAAAGGGCACTTGCTTCCCAAAGTCGCCGTACTCTTTCGTCGTGCCTAGACGGCTTGAAGCCCCTACAAACCCTGAACTTGCCCGAAACCCTGAGCCGCCTCAGGGCCTTAGCCCTTCGCCCTAAACACTTCTTCGATCCCAGGGAGCCCTAGACTCTGAAACGGCCCTTTCTTCTCCATGGCAACGGCCAAGACTTACAGAACGACTCTAGAAGAGAATCTTACAGTCCAAGTTGTCAAAAAAAACACATGCTTTCACTTTCACCAGCGCTTTAAAGCCGGGCGTCTCAGCAGCAGCTCTTGGCTTCCCGAGCGTCCATTGGAATCCCGCAAGAACTCGTTGGCCTCTCAACAAGGGACCCCTTACCGGGGATTTCTCGCATTTCAAGCAAGTGCTTAGGGCCGGTTCAGGGAGCACCCGCTTCTTTCGAAAGGCCTGGAAGCAGAGTGTCGGGTGTACGCAGCGCGACCGTCAGCCGAGATGTCAGATCTGGCACCGCTCCTACATACTGCTATGCACTATGTACTCGATGAGCAGGTAGTTGCCAGACAACGGTGCTCCAAGAACAGTTGTGAAATGCAGAGACTTGCCTTACTCCATGCGCGCAGCAGAGCTGTTAGGAGTGAAAATGGCAACCGAAAGTTCCCTAGCAGCTACGACAGCTCTGTCGGGAGTCGAGAAAACGCTCGAGCATGTGCCCAGACAATCAGGCAACTTGCGAAAGCTGAAAAGCCGAACAGAAGGCTGCAGAGTCGGGCGCTGGGAGTGAGCCTGAGGCCGAAGCCTTTCTTAGGCATCAGGCGGGGGATGTCTTGCCCGCATCCGTTCCGTGGGGTGCTAGCGTAGCGGCGTCGCGCGCAGGCATGGTGCCAGGGGCCGCTGCACTGGATTTTCACGGAGCATACAGTAACGCTCGGGCAACCTGTGCCCCAGTGGTTTATAACTCCCTTGATCCAAACAGATTTGGTGTCAAGTTCCGGTGTGTTGGCAGCTCTGAAGTTGCGCATGGGCTCGCTGCCAAGCCGTGACATGCGCCGATGGGCAGCACGTAGCTCCCCGGCTCCCCAGTCGCGCCCCGAGCGAGGCACCGAAACTCTGAAAAATAAAGCCATGTTTGCAACATCAACTCCTTTTTCACGTGTTCAGTGATCCCAGGCCTGGTAGCACTCCTCGTACGATGTGACGGCCGTGCCGGGCGGGCAGTCAGCACCTTGCAGAAAGCGAAAATTGTTGCATTGTCTATGCTTCGCAATGGCTCGTTTTCCGGCGCGAGGTGCGTGTGAGGGCGGATCCTTGGCGACTCAAACTCATCATCGCTCTCCTTGTCAAACATACGCTGAAATCAGATGACGACTACGTCAACCGGAACATTCAGCAAGCCTTAAAAGACTCCCAGCACCTGAAACCCCAGAGCAGGATGAAGAGGGTTTCAGGCAACTAAGAGCCTGCGAAGACGCCCCAGCTCCGCTTCATCGGCAAGTCCATAGGCTCTGCAAGAGGAGAAGCCTCCGCACGACAGGGCCAACAGCTGGAGGAGTTTGGAGCCCCAAAGCCTCCAGCCTAAGCCTAAGCCCACTGCACTCACGGCATGGTCTATGTCCGAGGGGCAGATGTGACATAGAAGGTCTTCCTGTCCCGCCAGACCTGAAGCGGATCCACCGCCACCGGCGTATCCAACTCTGCCTGGGATTGGATGACCCTTTGAATAACAAGCAGTGCGAATGCCCGTCAACGACACCATGTAACAAGACAAATCCTGAACTTAATCCGACCCTAGTGTCGTCGAAAGCAATGGAAATGGCCGGGACCTGGCTGGCCGAACTTGGCGCCACATACGGATTCTCATAAACCTGGAGCAGTCTGGGGCAGTCCCTCAGGGCACGGCGACGAC
This sequence comes from Symbiodinium sp. CCMP2592, assembly GCA_905221615.1. Taxonomy (NCBI): domain Eukaryota; class Dinophyceae; order Suessiales; family Symbiodiniaceae; genus Symbiodinium; species Symbiodinium sp. CCMP2592. The sequence continues at coordinate 747,580 of CAJNDT010002201.1, read as the reverse complement.
GGCGACAGCGCTAGAAGAAGTCTCTAGAGAACCATGAGACCGTCGAGACCCTCCTTTGAAGTCGCTCCGCGCTGCAGGGTTTGCGTTCAGAGCTTCGGCACTTTTAACCTGAAAAAAGACGAACTCATATTGGCCGGTGCTCCGGGATCTTTGGGAAAATCGAGGCGTCCAGGTCTGTCGTCATCCGATTCCGATCCTTTGCAGTTCAGGATCGAAAGCACTTTTGGATGAGAAAACTCTGGAGTACAGCTGTAGCTGCTACTGTAGCTTAGGTTGGTTTCGAAGGGTTTTGATAAACCAGGGTCAAAGCGACAGCTCACTCAGTTTGCAGAGACGTACTGTAGCTGTAGCTCCTGACAGCGGCACATCCTCAGGCCAATCCGAAGCTTCGAAGGTCCCTGGATCACTCTACAGGTCAGGCATCTGCCAAATCCCGCCGTCCCATCATGGCCATTTCCTCCCAGCACAGAGCCGCAGAAGCGTTGATGAGGGTTGAGGTGTGGTGAACCAATCTTATCAGATACCCTGGACCCTGTCTCTGTCTCACCCTTGGGCTTCTAGCACATTACGTGAACTGGCAAAGCTTTCGTTCTGAACTGAACTTGGCAGAGCCTGGGAGTAGCTCGCGCTGCGGCGGGGGTCCGCAAGGAGAGGTACCTCACGAAAGCCCAAGGCTGAAAAGCTTTGAACAAGCAGTGACCCCTTTTATTGATGATTTGGTCGGCTTGGGGGCTCTCTTGCGCCCGCAAGTCTACCTCACGTGACTTGCTGTCAAAATCAAGCATCTTCCCGCATTAACATCAGTAGAGCCAACGACTTTCGCAGGTTCGATTCGAGTGCCTTGACTTTTTACTCCCTCTTCCCCGTTTAACTCCACCTCGTGTCTTTGGCTGTTCCCATTGACCTCAACGTGAACCCCTCCAAAAATTGAAACGGCGCGGCGAGCAGGACGAGCCTGCGAGCGCCTCGTGCTGTTCCGGCTGCGTTGCTCCGGAGGCATCCCGTTCAACAGGTCCTTGAAGGCTGCAAAGCCTAAATCCCTGAAGCCAAAAACTCGGGTCGTCCGTATGTCAACCCCGACCCTAAGCAGCAAGCATATCAGGGATTCATAAGACTTGGCTCGCATCTGGGTCACCTCACCATGACCATCACGGAATCCTGAATATTCGCCAGGCAGCATCGTCAGGCTTCTTGTATGTCTTGACAGCCTTCCCGGCGTTCTTTTTCAAGAACTCGCCGACATCGATCCCGAACCCAATGGCCTCGTTCGCTTGCTCGGGTTGAGGAATGTGAATAGAGCCGTTGGGTTTTCAAGGCCCGCGAAAATGCATTGCATCGTCACTGGATTTAATTGTTTCGCATGGCTTCCTGGAGGCAAGTATACTCCACTAATGCTTTGCATTCTCCCTTCGCCTCTGTCCACTCTGCTCCGTGAGTTCCGTTCTCCGAATACTTGTGGTCTCCGTGATTTTTGATTTGGACGCTCGGGCCCAACAGCTTAGCATGACGCTCCACATGCGCAGGGATTATCTGTGCAGGTAGGTGCCCTGACACTAGGGTGTCGCGACAAAAGATTTCTCATTCATCGCCTCTACATTCTCTTCAAAATTTGGGCGATCCCTGGGTCCCTTGCCGGGTTTGGGCTCCGGTACCCCTCCTGTGCGCTCAGGGGCGGTTTGTCGCGCGACACTGTTGTACTCACGACACCCCAAACTGTAGCCTGCTATACAGCGGTATAATGTTTTTGTGCATCGATGTAAAAAACATTATACCACTGTTCCGCAGTCCAACGGGTGTTGAGATTAGGGAACCTACGAATTTTCTTCACAGAATTGCACACTTGATCTCGTGTGTGAGCCCATCGGTTCTTTGTATGAAGATCGAACACGCATATCACAGTAATGACAGTAATAGAACTGATATACCAGTATATATAATGGAATAATAGAACCATATAGAATATATATTGAGAAAAGCGGATGAATCCACTTAGCACATCTTAGCAGAGGGTCACAAAGCAGGGCGCTTATCGGCTAGCACAAAAGCATGGCAAGAGCAAAGCGGCAAGGCAAGCAGCAATGCGGGAGAAACGACCAGAGTTGGTTCCGTTAGGTTAACTGCACAAGTTAAAGGAAACAGCTACATTCCCTCGCGCAAGCGGGCCTTTTCCTGGACGTCACTCAAGGTGCGTCTTGAGCAGTCAAGCTGCAAAGTGAAACAAAGTTGACGTGAACCCTAACAAGCAGACAGGTCTACGTTTGCACGAATCGGTAGCAAATCACACCCCCCTCGACGCGAGCTCACGCGTGAGAAGATGCTTCACGCTGTACACTGCAACCATATTGATCGAGGCTTGCAACGGAAAACCCTATCGGAGATGGCCGGACAACCCTTGATCGTGCGGGTTTTCTAACATCGGATGTGCTCAGAACTTCAGTGTCATTGAGGTTCGCCAGCATCGTGCGTCAGTGAAAAAAAAAGAGAGACACACGCGGAAAACACCATGGCTTTCCATTGTACCTCTTGTGGGTCTTCTCAGCAGGCAAGGACAAGGAAGCTGAGGAAGCGACGGGAATGATATCGTAGCGTCCGCATCACCATCAGAATCAGCGAATCAATATGCGTTTAAAGTTGAGACGACACGGCATTGACTCGATGACTCAACCGGGTCTCCATCACCAGCGACATCATACGTCATCGCAGAGATTATCGACTTTGGTCCTATCGGGACTCCGTCCTCCTTTGTTATCGCCCTTGGACTTCGCCTTTCCTTTCTCCTTCCTTTTTCCTTTCCCTTTCTCTCCTTTTCCTTTACAGGAAGGCCGCGAACCGAACCGCACACCGGAACCGAACCGCCAGGAACCGCCCGCCCCTGTGAACCGCAAAAACCGCGAACCGCGCGAACCGACACGCGACATTGAACGCGCGAACCAAACCGCATTTTCACTCCATCCATCCCTGCATCCACGCCCCGCCCCTCCATCCAAGCCCTCCCTCCATCCAGCCCCAACCAAGTCTCCCAGCTTCGATAAAACGCTTTACGGGTACGTTCCAAGCCCTTCTTATAGCACACAGCTATTCGCGCTTCACTTTTCTCTGGGAGCACAGACGGTCTCGGGCGCATCCCTGGAGCCTAAACACCACGGTGAAAGAGTCGTTTCCTTCTATACAAACTTCGTGGTAACAGCTCACTACAAAGGTTAGAGGGGCACACACTACTGAGCGTAATGTTTGTTGCCCCTCTCCGCTGTAGCCTCACTTCTCTTCGTCTCTTCATGAGGTACTGCGGACTCAAACACAAAAGCTCACACCACACTTTTAGCTCCTCGTTGTGCACTTTGTCGTTTGAAACGGTGAGACGTAACTACACCTACGGTAGCCCTCTCAGACCTCTTTCCGCTTCACTTCTTCTGGGCTTTAGCCCACAAAAGTAACTTCCTTGAAACACACTTCCTCATAGCGGTCTAGCCGCATATGCAACATAAAGCTGGATCGGTTGTGAAACTTCCTCGGCAGCTGTGCTGCGCTCCTGGCAGCTCTGCTGCAGAACTCTTTTGAGGGGAAGGCTTTTCCCCCTCTCTCTTCGATCCCTCTTTCTTTATAGACCTGAGGCAGGTCTCTCTCTTCCACCCGTTGTTTATAGACCTGGGGACGGTCTCTTCCTCTTTTCACTTCACCCGTTGTTTATAGACCTGGGGACGGTCTCTTTCCCTTTTTCACTTCTTCAGCTTTTTGTCTCTTTGGCTGCTTTGCTCTTTCCACTTCCTTTGGGATTGTTCTCCCTGTACTTCTTCTTTGAAGCGTCCAGCCGCTTCGCGTAAGCACGCCTTACTGTTGGCTCGTTCTTTCTGAACCAAAGAGCAAACTCTTCTTTCGACATACCCTTCCTTTGGCATATCGGCTGATACGCACCGTTGTGGTAATTAAAATCACCGTCCCAGCAGACATCTGCTGAGTGTCCGTATCTTGAGCAAAGAGAGCAAACGACCGCTGCGGTCGCTGCCTCTGGGTCCTCCTCTACGCGCTCACGTTCCTTCAGTTGCTCTATCTCTTCTTCCAACTTCTTATTTCCTTTTCCTAGCTCGCGGATTGCTTCACGCATCTGCCTGCGCTCGTCCTTGAGCTTCTTTACTTCTTCGTCTCTTTCCTTCTCTTTCTCAGCATCTGCAGCTGATCCACTTGTAACACTTTTGCGCCTCTTCGCTTTCTTCAATTGCTCATTCAGCTCTTCAACTTCCTGTTGCATATCTGCTTTCAAAGCTTCCATCTCTTGATCCTTCTGCTCTGTGAGCTCCTTGAGCTCCTTTTGATTTTTCTCTTCCAACTCTCTCTTCTCTGCTGCAGCCACCTCTTTCACTTCTTTAAGCTCTTTCTCCATTCTCTTCTTCTCTTCTTTCCCTTGCTGCACCACAAGCACTTCTTCACCGAGCTTCTTTCCGACCCTCGACTCTCTCAAAGCCTTAAGGGCCGTGCTCAGCTGTCGCCTCAACTCATCCATCTCTTTGATAAGCTCAGTCTCTTGGTCGAAGACTTCTTGGGCCTTGGCCTCATGGGTCTCCTCTTCAGCGCTTATCTCGTCAATCTGCTTGAGCCACTTCGTTCGGGAAACCAGGGCCTCTTCTGCTTTACGCTCCAGCTCGGCTTTAACTTCGACCTCTTTCTGATTCAGCCTCTCCACTTCTTCTTCCGTTGTTTTCTTTTGGCGCTGCCTGTAGGTATACGCCTGGCAGTACATAGAGAACTCCTTCCGGTTCTCCGTAAGTCTCCCTTGCACTTCTTTCATCAGAGCCATCAATCTCTGAACTTCTTCCTCTTCTGTTGAGGTCTTCTTCGGCTCAAACTTCTTCATGATAGCCTTCACTTCCTCATCACTGGAGCTTTCCTCCAGATCACCTCTTTTCCTTTTCGTGCCTTTGCTCTTTTCAGAGCTCTCTTCTTCATCCTCCTCCGAGCTTTCCTCTTTCTCTGAATCCTCTTTCACAACTTCTTCTTCTCCTTGATTTTCTTTCTTTTGATCTCCTTTAACTTCTTCTTCTTCTTCCGACTCTTCTTCCTCTTCTTCTTCTTCTTTGTTGCCCTCTGCTTGGGAGGCACGCGCTATCTGCTCCTCCCGACGGCTTTTCGCCGCCTCTCTCATCTCTGCAAGCTCCCTTTCTCGCAGCTCCATTCATTTCCTTTTGGGCTTCTCCCTCGGTCTTCTCTGCAGGCTTTGCAGCTCTTTTGTTAAACTCCAGCACACGTTTCTCTATTTCTTCAAGAGAAATCCTTTCTTCGTCGTTCTCGGGCTTCCTCAGGGTCATGTTGAGGTACTCAACGGCCGCTATACTTTCCGCGACTTCCGAAATTTGTCGCTTGACTTCAGCCTGGTAGGCTTCCACCATCGCCTGCTTTGCTGCTTGGAGCTGCAGTTCAGCCTCTGTCGGCTCAGCGCTCATTGCTTCGGCACTCGGTTTTTATTTTTATTTTTCTTCTTTCGTTTTCTTTTCTTTTTCTACTTCTTTTTCTCCTTTCACTTCTTTCACTTCTTTTTCCTCTTTCCTTGAGAAAAAAACGGCGGCGGCATGAAACATGTTGTCCAATACTCTTCTGCATCCTTTCCACAAGCTACTGTCACACAACATGATCATCACCATAGTCATCATCATCATCATCACCGCCATAAAACCAACGCTTCTTGCACCATTGCTTTCATTTCTCTCTTGGCTTAATCCCTCACTCTGCTGAACCATCATCATAAAAAACAATCTCCTCAAGTACTTCGTGGGGATCTTAAGGTCATTCACAACCTTTCTCTCTTGACTGTCTTCTCCTGTCCTAACGCCAACTTTCTCCAAACACTTCAATGCAGCGTTCCTTGACAGTGCTTTTGTTCCTACGTCTGCAGGATTTTCTGTTCCTGCGATCCCTTTCACAAGCAAACCCACAGCAGTAAGCCTCTGAACCCAGAGCAACCCAGCATCAATATGCCTCGTCCTTCCTAGGCCTTTCTTCATGATAATCGACCGGGCGCTACTAGAGTCCATGTGAACATGCAGGTCGGGCCGAATCCCCAACACCCTGTGCAACAAGTTTTGCAGGAATACTCCTTCGCTCAATCCTCCTACTGCTGCAACCAGTTCGCTCTCACAGCTACTTAAAGCTGTCGCTTTTTGCTTCCTCGCATGGAAATATACCAGATTTGAGTTCACCATTATCAAGGCACAGCTCGTTGACTGCCTTGTTTCACGATCGGTCGCCCAATCGGCGTCCGTCACAACTTCTATCAGACACTTGGCTGTGGAAACGTCTTTGTTCCTGTTCTCGTTCCACTTTTCACTTGGCTCCAGAAAACTCTTTCCAGGGTATGCTTCGTGCTCAATCACATAATGCGATGTTGCTTTCACATACTTTGCCACGTGTCTTAGCAAAGCTTGGTCACCTCTTGTTGGCGCTGCCATCTTTCCTGACAACCACTTCGTTGCAAATCCCAGGTCCGGTCTTTGCGGGGTCATGTAAAGCAAAATGCCCACACATGATCTATAAAGATGATGCTCCTCTTCGTTCAAGGGTGTCTCGTCCCTCATCGATCGGCCATAGTCCAGGGGAAATGGCAACTTCTTCGGCAGGGCTTTTCCTAACCCCAAAATTTCTTCTAGCTTCTCCATGTACTTGCCAGCCATCCTGATCTCAATTCCTCCTGGGGTTCCCAAGAACGTTCTCTTCAAGAAGGTGCACTTTCCTTCTCCAACCTTCACCGGGCCTTCTAGCTTGATCTTCAACTTGTGCTTCAACAGCAGATCCACTACTGCTTGGTTCTCTTTTGGCCTTCCAAAAACCTCTAAGTCGTCCACCTGGATGCTCATCAAAGTTCCTCCTTCTCCTGGCTTCTCCGAAAACTTATAAAAGAAACTTGGCAAACCCACATCGGAAATCATCTTCTCTTCCTCAAGACTTCCACGCAAATGCTCAAACCAATCACTGCTTCCGGTCCGTTGCCCTGGCAACGTGTACTGCAGACTGTACCACTTTCCTCCTAAGCTCACGACAGTATACTCCTTCTGTGGTACCTGGAGATAGGCATCCGAAATGTCTATCGAGATCATCTCATAATCTCTTGAGCTTGCGCACAAAGCTGACAACAGCTTGATACTCGAACTGATGCTCGTCGGCGAGTACAATGCTGAAAGATCGTAATCTGTCAACCACTTATACTCCCTTGCTACCAGCCGGGCTCGCCTCTTCCACTGGAGATCTCGGCGTCGCCAATCCAGCACATACTTTGTGCTCGACTGCTTTGGCTTCTCACCGTTCGGTCCCAAGCACAGTTCTCCGTTACCGTTCTCGTTCACTTCGGCCTCTTTGAGAACTCCCATTTCCAGCAACCTTTCCACTTCTGTTCTTTCCGACTTTGCGTCCACTTTGTCAAGGTCCTCCTTTGCCAACTTCGGTGGTCCATCATCATATATACTCGTGAGATCAAGTAACCGAAAGGTCCTCTTCTGTCTCACACACCTTCTCATTCCACCTGTCTTGGAACTCCTTACTCTCTTCAATGAACAACTTTGTCTCCTCGAGGTCCACATACTCATCTCCATGTTCTTCTGGTTCTTCACTTTTTGCAAATCTCCTGATGTGATACTCCACTCGACTTGCACTTCCTCGAGCCTCGTCTCCAATCCTCGGAGCCTTCTCAGCTCTCTCTTCCACTTCACCTGAACCCTCATCGATTCTAGGCTCTTTCTTTGGTGACCCTTCACCTTCTCCTTCTGCTCCTCTCTTCGCCATCTCTCTTTGAAACTCTTCCAAGGTCATCTCATCTGGTACCAGCTCTTCTTCCGCTTTTCTCTTTGTTCTTACCTCTCCTCGCCCAGTGCCTATCAAGTTCAAGTTACTCGCGTAGTCTTTTCCTAGGAAAACACCTTTCTCCCAGGGTTCACCCTTCTCTTTCACTTTAGGCACAGCTTTTCCAAACACCGCTGACCCAAAGGGGCCAATTTTCCTTTGTACGTCCTGTCCACTGTTGCCTCTGTTCTTCCATCTCTTCCAACATGAAACCCATTGTGCAGCCAAGCTGCATGTCTAAATGCCCAGCTATAAAGCGGGACATCTGATCCAATAGACGTTCCACTTCTTTGTTCCACGGTGGCCAACAAGGTCTTGGCCAAATTTCTAGCGGTCTGGATATACCTTTCCACTGGTTACCCCCTGATGCTCGTCCGGTGTGGCGTCCTGCAACTCAGTTTTCAATCTTTGCTTTGTTCGTGCCGCTTGCACTCCTCTTCGGATCGCCACCATCACCGGTTCGGTGTCTGTTCTAAGCACAACTTCGTTGTAGCCTAACAAGGCTAAAACTCTCACCACATCACTCACCGCGTGATTGATGACCGCATCTCCTCCTTTCGTTGGCACCGCAATTGCTATCAGAAACTTCGTCTCGCTATCCACTCCTGCCAGCTGAATTGCTAGAGGATCTCCTTCACTTTCATCACCCTGAGTTCCTGTGAACATAAAGTCCAAGCTGAATACGGGCCTCTGCGGTTTTTCTGTGCAAGTTGTCTTCTCTACTATTTGCTGCTTGGCACGCCTCGCACCAAGGCGCTCTCGGCAAATGCGTTAGCTCATGGGCTTCGATCTCTTCAGGGCTTGGCGAAGCCGGCGGAGCCTCTGGGATAGGCTCTCGCTCAAACTCTTTTCTGATGTCTTCTGAGATTTGGGCCTGCGCCTTGACCTTGCTAAGCGCGACCTCTCTCTTGATCCTTTTCCACAAGATCTTTGACCCGTGCTTTGACACATGCAACAACTTGCATGCTGCCTTCATCTCTTTCAACTCGCTTTGGCGTGTTAACCTCATCGGGCCTACAATCATCACTTCTTCCTCATCTGCTCCTATCACCGGAACACCTTTTCCTTGGTCCTTCCTTGCTACCTTCTTTCTTTTCTCCTGACCCCGTTGCGGGATCCGAAACTTCCACTGGCGCTCCTTCCTGCACCATCTCTTCCAAGTTCGTGAGCATACCGTAGTAGCTCGGTTCCTTCTGACCCTTTTCCAAGAGGGTCACCATCACTTCAAACTTCTCCTGAGGACTCCTTCCAAGTTGCACTCTTTCACGATCCTTCCACAGCTCAGCGCACTCAAAGAAATCCATACTCTTCCAATCCACTTCGTTCAGAACTCTTTCTCCTCTTCTCTTTAGCTTTCCCAACAAGGTTGTTCGGTACGGAAAAAAATCTCCTTCATCACCTTCTCCTTCATACAGCCGATTTGGGAACTGACCCGTTGGGTCGAAAGTCTTCCCCATGTACCAATCAAACCTTACGGGGGTGCCGTCTTTCAGCACAAACCAACTTTCTTCATCCTCGTTCCTCTTCAACTCTTGCTTCAACTCATTCTCCAAACTCACAGGCTTGATGTTCATCTCTTCGGGTTCCTCAAGTCTTCTGATAGACATCATCACCATCAACGAATTCTTCTTGAAATAGATCGGGATCTGAACACTCCCTTTCTTTAACCACAGACGTCCATCCTCATTCACTGTTCCCCAACCTAACTTCCACATCTTCCCAACTGAGAACAACGGTTGGGTGACATTGCCACACACCGCACTGTCGGTGATCTTCAACTTCTTTCCAGACTTCTTCGTGAAGACACTCGTCACATTCTGTCTCACAGGCAATATGTTGGAATCACCTTCCCTTGTGCATCTTTCAGTTGATACTCAAAAGCTGAAGCTTCTCCAGCTTCTTCAGCCCAATCCATGGGCAACACATGACAGTCAGCTCCACTGTCAAGAACCACTTCACAAGCATCCACTTCTCTTGTCGCTATCTTCACTTCATTCTCCTGGCGCATCATTCTCACGCTCTTCTCAATCTCCGCTTCCAAGAAACAAAATCCTTGGTACCAATCCATCAAACCATCACTCGGTTCCTCTTCACTTTCCTCTTCGTTATCATCCGAAGCGGTATCAAACCCCTCAGTTCTTCTAATCTCTCCTTGCACCAACTCCTCAAACTCTTGGCACAACCTGACAAAGTCAACCTCTTCATCCTCATCTTCCACCATCTCCACTCGTCGTGCTTGTCTCGCTGCCACCGCCGTGATCTGTCTCACTTGTCCTGTCTCATTCTTCGCAGGCGGGGCATTGCTTGAAGAACTCTTCTCATTCTCTCCTTGCGCGGTTCCTTCCTCTTCTACCTGTCTCACTTTACCTTTTCCTCCTTTTCATTTTCCTTGGTTCTGCCAACACTCTGACGCCTTGTGTCCAACCTTTCCGCATATGTGGCATTCTCCTGTGAATCTCCCTTTCCCGTAACCGCCAGAGTCCACTGCACGGGCGCCTTTGTATCCTCCTTTTCCTCTTCCTTTCTGACCTCTTCCTTTTCTTTTTCCTTTGTGGTCGTTTCCTTTTCCTCTTCCATAACCTTTGTCCTTTGTTTCCCTTGTCACTTCTTCCTTTGTCTTTTCCTTTTCCTTTGTTGTCCTTTCCTGTTCCTTTTCCAACCCTGTCAATTTCCATGGGTTGTGGTCCGTTATACGGCGCTTGCTTCGAGGTTCCTTCCATTGCAAACGACTGCAAAATGTTCTCCGCATTCCAAGATTGAGTACTTCTTTCATACTCCAATAACTTCTTCCCGATGTCAGCGTACCTCGTTGTTGGGCTCAATCCTATCAGGATGTGTTTTCGCAGCTCGTTCGGAAGTCCCTTGAGCACTGTCCCTATTTTCAGGTTCTCGTCGTAAGCTCTTCCGTCGGACATTTTTTCATATTCTGAAACCCGTTTTTCGTACGTAAGGAGATAGTCCAAAATTAACATCCCCTTCGTCATGGCCGGGAAATGCCGGGAAGCTCACCAAGGCCTAAGCCATAGCGAGTCCTCTTGTCCGGCTTGAAGGTTCCAACTCTTCAAACAACCTTGTCCATACAGAGTATCCATCTTGACTTCCTTCTGACTTCAACGACTTCAATGGCCTGTTTCTCAAGTACGAGGCCAAAATCGCAAACAGCTTGATACTCCTTTCTCTTTCACCAATGCTGTAGTCTGCTGGCTTCGGGGGAGCCAACTCCACTTTCCTCAACTCTTCCGCGTACACAGGGTCTATAAACCCCACAAACACTTTGAAACTGAAGCTCGGAGGGGGCGGGCTTGGATGGAGGGAGGGCAGGGGCCTGGACGGAGGGGGGCTGCATGGGCGCGAACCGAACCGCGCGAACCGAACTGCACGAACCTCACCGAAACCGAAACGAACCGCGGCTTTACTGCCTCTATCGCCTTTCCCTTTGCCTTTCTGGGGCAGCTGGGATCGTGATGTCCGGATGTTGTTGTCGGCATCGTCTTCCAGGGTACCAGATGATCGCGGGGCGGAAGTAACAATCCGTGATATCACAGACGATTGCATATCGGGACCCATAAAGAAGGCATGATCGCGATCGGTTGGAGAGCGCCCATGCGCTTCAGACGAGCATAGCTTCCCGGATATAGTGCCATGGGGCAAACTGGCGCCGAACCATCTCTGCTGTGCGTCGGTCGGGATCTTGCCCCGGCATCCGGCGGCCGGCGCCGCCCGGCCATTCTCATGAGTCGCCGGGGTGGCGAAGCATGCCGGCCGGAGGCCACCGCGTCGTCGAAGGAGGCGCCGTCCAGCACCATGTCCGATGCCGCGCACCGTTCCTCCTCAACCAGCAGTGCCAGTTCCCCCGCCGTGTCCACTGCAGTGGCTCGCCGGACAGTGGGTCGTTGGGGTGCTCCGCGAAATCCGCCGAGAACCACCACAGCCGTGGCCTTCCTACCCACCCGAAGTCCGCCGCCGCGTCCACTAGCACGGGCTGTACCCCCAGCGCCGCGGAGATGTGCTTCGCGTCGGTCGCCGACATCTGCACGTTCTCGGAGATGAAGCCGAACCTCCTCGCCGGCCCGGAGCTCCTGCATGAACTCGATCGTCGAGCTGCAGGCATGCCCCAGCCAGTGCAGGCTTCCAATTGCCTTCTGTCCGCGGGGCCTTATCGGGCGGATTAGAAGTTGTTCGTGCGCCAGCGAACCCCGTATTTATACATTCGGATCGAATGGTGGATGCTCCAGGCGAAGCAGATCGCTCGGTCGCTGGGATTCGCCTTGTCGGCCTCAGTTCTCGACCAGGCCTCGGAGAGTAAGTAGTTGGAGGCGGCTCGAGACCGGCTAATCGCATTTTATCCGGATGTTCCGGTCCCGCGCCGAGAGCGATCAAGCACTCAAGATTGGGCAGCGTAACATAAACCTGTTGAAGAGCATCAGGATATCGTTTAATGTCTCGAATCGTTTCCTGAAGCTTCAGACTGTTAGAATCGGCTCGTCTCTCATTCAGATTGAAGATCCGATCGTCATACTCGCTGAGACGATCACGAGCCTCATCTTTGAGCCTATCGCATTGCTCATTGATAGTCTCAAGGTCGCTAACTCGTCGGGTCTGCGCGACATGATAGGCATATCATATCGATTGCCGTCGGCGATGTCTCGAACTTCTGACTCGACGAGTTGCTTCAAGAGCTCAAAGGGAGATCGAAATATCGGCGATCCCTTCCCTCAAGATCTCGAGGTCTGCCTGCGTTCCTTGGACGCTGCGAGACACAACAGCCAAATCGGAGGCGATGCGTCTGGCAGCTCCAGGATCCAGAAGTTCTCCATTTGGATCGAAGAGACACTCATGGGAAGAGCCTTCCGCACAGCGGTGGCCCGACTCCTCGGCGCAGCCACGCGGTGCGAGTATCGGTGCACCGGTGCTGCCCGGCCGCAGGATCGGCATCATGGCAGGAGGAGCGGGGCCGTCGTGGTCACCGCGAAAGACGGGAGGATTGCAAGGTTCCGAAATCGGGCGTCCCCATGCATCCTGCCCGGGCCCAAGAGGGCCCGAGCGCCCTCAACATTCCCACGAAGGGAGAGAGGGCAGGATTGGTGAGTTTCGGTAGTAGAAAAAAACGTGCACGGAGCAGCAGCGGAAGCATTCGAAGCACTCGCAGAAAAGCAAGGCAATGCAGGCAGAATGCGATCGGTTGCAGCAGGCTGGCATGGCAAAGGCGGCACATGAGAACTCGCTTGCTGTGATCGCGGCAAAACGCCAGGCATCGCGGCGGCACTCTAATCGACCTCGGAGGCACGCGTGGCGTGCGGCGGCGCGGCAGCGGCGTGGCAGGCAGGCGTGGCTGGCGAGGCGAGGCAGGCTGCAGGAGCACCAACATCAGACTTCTCGTTCCGAGCGACCTGCGTCACTAGTGAAGAACCGCAAGTCGAAGGGACACGGGGGGAGTTGATCGGAATCATCCTTTCTCGGTGGCGTATCGTGACACCGGTCCGAACGGGGCTGGGGGTGTTGCCAGGATATCGGTGGTGATCGAACACTAGTTGGATCGGAGATCCGTGTGCACGGCGGAGGCAGCAGCAGTGCAGTGGTGACCAGCCAGTAAACACGAGGGCCTACGGCTGATAACCTGAGAAAAGCGGAGGAATCCATTTAGCACAGGGTCACAAAGCAGGGCGCTTATCGGCTAGCACCAAAGCACGGCAAGAGCAAAGCGGCAAGGCAAGCAGCAATGCGGGAGGAACGACCAGAGTTGGTTCCGTTAGGTTAACTGCACAGGCTAAAGGACACACCTACACTCCCTGGCGCAAGCGGGCCTTTTCCTGGACGTCACTCAAGGTGCCTCTTGAGCAGTCAATCTGCAGAGTGAAACAAAGTTGACGTGAACCCTAACAAGCAGACAGGTATACGTTTACTCGAGTCGGTCGCAAATACTGTACTATTATAATAACAGTACAGTAAAGTCGAATATGCTCATGAAAGCTCGCTTGACCAAGAGCTCCCAGCTTTTTCCATGCCTGGGCTTTGCCGGGTAGGTTCTGTACGCAAGCTGAGCCGTAATTATGTAAACCCTCAACCCGTATGAAACTGAAACTGTCCAGCCCTAAACCACCCTCAACCACAACTCCGTTAAACCTTACAGCCTAAGCATGAACCTCAAAACTTGTTGCAGTAAGCCCCCCACAAAAAACGTCTAAACACGGCCTTGCAAGTGAAGCCTAACCCAAAACTGATACGCACAAATCAAGCGAGAAGCATGGCAGGTTTCCCAACCCTACCCCCGTAAACCGCTTCTTAAGCGCATTGAGCACTTTCAATTGCGCCTAGAGGCCTGACTTCAGGAAGGTTGTGCGATTTTGCGATTAGGTTTGACTTCCCGCTGGGTGTGAGGGTGTTTTCCGGCTTCATCAGGGCTGTCCGCGTGTGGTTGCCTGTAGACTTGATGCACCCTAGACTTTAGGCCCTGTGGTCAACAGTCCTAAGCATGAAACTGAAAGCCCGAGAAGCTTTGGCGTAGAAGACGGCCAGTGAGAAGCTCCCTTCGTCGGTGGTTGCTCCAGTGTAGAAGTCGACTGTCAAGGTCCTTTGTATCGTCATTCATTTAGATTGGTTTAAAGTCTAGGGTACTGTCAGCACCCAGTTCTCATGTTAATCGTTGGTGAGGATGAGCTGCTATGGCTCAGGGTTCCACACGAACTCTCATAGGCTCTGAGGGGCTAGCGGCTACAACTGCGCATTCGTAGGCTGACCTCCCAGGATCGCTCTTCTGAGGGACTTAGAAGCCTTGGGAACTCCAAGACAGCACCGAAGTTATGGCTTGCACAAAGTTTCTGTGAAGACCACGCCCAAAAGCTCCACCGCCAAGTCACTCGCGTTCATCCGGGTCGTCCGTTGAGGATGCGGTAATGGAAACTTCCATGGAGGTCTCTCGCGCCTTGAAGCCCCTGAGACTGAGAGGCTCACATTCAACTAGGCCGAATAGGCCCAGAGAGACTGTGCCAGAAAGACTTCTCTTTCTTTGCTCTTTCTTTGATAAGGCCGCGATTGAGGCACGCAGACGGCTTGCATGACATAACTCACAGGCTCGGGCTCTCAGCATTCATGCACGATGTATGGTGCTCGATCTGCGTATCTGGCCAAGCCGCGGGAAGGTGGCGGCCAATCCCAGGGTTTCAGCTTTCCCCATCAGTGATTTCCAGTCGTTGGTAACGATGGGCCCAAACCTTCGGACTCAACAACGGGGGGGGCTCTTTGTGCATTCCGAGGACCCCGAGCTTCCAGAGAGCACTTGCGAGCCGCAGGCATCCGCCGCCCGCACGCTCTACGAGTAGGTCTAAG
Source organism: Symbiodinium sp. CCMP2592 (assembly GCA_905221615.1). Classification (NCBI taxonomy): domain Eukaryota; class Dinophyceae; order Suessiales; family Symbiodiniaceae; genus Symbiodinium; species Symbiodinium sp. CCMP2592. The sequence goes on along the minus strand of CAJNDT010002201.1, from coordinate 732,433 downwards.
CCCAGCCCAAGGTGTTGCTTCGAGGATGCTCTTGCGAGGGCGGCCGCGGCGGCTCAGGGCTCTTCGAAGAGCAGCCGAAACCCACCACAAAAAAAGAATCAGAATTTGAGCAGGACTCTGACGGAATGAAGCAAAATCCTTCAGCCGCAGAACAGTTTCGTCACTAGCACAAAGTGGCGTAGTAGCGACATGCATTCGTTCAAAGTGTAAACCTGCAGCACCTACACATGGAAGAAGCCACAGGCTCCTCACGCGAAGGAACAACCAACTGTGACCGTCCCCACTTGCTCGTAGAAGGCATTGGTATCCCTGGGTATCAGCAGCCCACTCATTCCCCAAGCAGAGTAACTTAAAGCCGCCACCGAAACCTTTGGCGATCCTTGGATCATAAATCTTCGTCAGTCAAGGCACCATTGGGGAAAGGCACAACTACATAAATCCCAAGCTCGAAGCCAACAAAAAATCCGTCGCATGCGGCGTCTATGACTGGCCGGAAGTGATTGATGTGTCCGTTTACAGATTTTGCCATGCGACATCTACGGATGTATGAAGACATGAATTATTACTTGACGACTCGCATCGGGCCAAGCTTCCGACGATCCTGCTTGGTCGCCTCGCCCGTTTTCGCGTTAAGGCTCATTGGGATCTCACGCCCCCAGCTAAGTTCGAAGACCCGCCTTTGATTGAGAGCATCTTCGTCGAACCTGATCCAAATGGCGCAAATCCTAAACACGAAACGGCCCTAGACTTGGCCGATACACACTCAATCACTGCGCCCTCAGGCTCGCAGACCACCACTGAGGCAGCAACGTGATGGGATAAATCTGACAAACACCCACGAAGTACTTGTCTAGGAAGCCCTCGCTGCAGAGTGACATGTACCACCTTGGCGGTTCCGAGCCCGGGGCGGAGCCCGGAGCGGCAAAGAAAGAAAGAAGCAGTTTCGGCCTTCGGCATCATGGGGGCTGATGCAGGCGACTCAGAGTTTAACTGCTCAATTGCCAGCCCATGCAGTGCTTGCTGGTCTTGCATGGCGCTCGGTGCTGTCGTGGCTTCTCCAGAACCATGACTGGTTGGGAAGCAGCTACGGCAACTTGCTAAATTCTACTTACTGTCTCCTCAATCTACACATGCGGGCAGCATTGCTGATGTGGTGTGTATAAGTCGACGGAGAAAAGCAGTGCTTGTCGTGGTCCACCTCGGTCTCATCGTCTTGGCTGCAAAAAAGCGCCATCACGACCAACCTCCTGCTCCTTCCCTCCTGCAGTGCTTCCGGTCAGAGGCTGTGACCCTCAGAGTGCGAGGGCCGCGAGGGCTGTTTTATGGGGTTTCCGGGCCGGCTTAGGGCCTGGAGCCCAAATCTTCAGAGCACAGTAGTAACTAAGTAGTACAGCTCACATAGTTCCCTCCCAGAGGCGAGGGGCGTCTTCCCCTTGAAACCTTGGATTGCGAAAACGTCCGAGATGAGCTTCTCGAACTTATCCACCAGACCGCCGAGCAGCCTCCAGAGCCCAGAGCGGCACGGGCCCCGGCAGCACGCCCGTACGCCCCCTACCAAAACAACCAAAACGCAAGAGCCGGGCGCCTCAGCACTCCCTCGAAGAAGACCTCGATGTCCTTCGCAATAGCCTCCAAGTGGCGCTTCGCGTACGTCACCATCACCTGACAGTCGTTACATTGACAAGCCCAAGGGCCCCAAGCCCCTTGCGCGGGAGCATGCGGAAGCTGAATTCCGTGACGGGGCTGATGTGCATTCTGGGCGTTGGCTGTGCTGTGGAAATCGATGGCTCCCACTGGCGAAGATGCGGGAGGATGAGCACCATCCAACACCCAAGCCATTGGTATGAGCCAGCTGACTACATGGAACAAGTGGAGTGATCTCCCCGGCTTTGAATCCCCAAACATGGCTCCAAGCCGGAGTGTGCTGTTAACACCCAAGTCAAAAGAAAAACAAGAAGCCTGCGCTTCGTTGCTAGGCGCTGTTGTGTGCTGGACTACAGCACCTTATGGAGGGAGGACCTACTAACCCTACTAGTGTGCTCAAAGACTTGCCAAGGCCTCCGCGTGACAGGTCCGGAAGACCCCTGGCCGGCAAAGCCTGGCCTGGAGCCTTCAACGACCCGTGATGCACCCAGTTATGATGGCCGATTGTGAAGTAACACCCTTGATGCAACGATCAAACGGGGTGTCATGGGCTACCGGCTACCTTCTGCCACTAGCTGCGAAGGCGCTTGACAAGTGCTACGCAGCCCAATGACCCAACACTCCAGAGCTGCACAATCCCTCAAGCCGCTGGCCCCATTCAGCAGCCCAGCGCAGCACTATCTTGTCACCAAGGTGCCTTCTGAATCTTGTCCGCGAGTTCTATGGCTTTCAAGACCGGCAGGGTGCCCGGGTTCAAAAGACTGGAAGAAATACCTCAGCGCAGAGCCCCGAGACCGTAACACCCCGAGACGGCTCTGTTGGACTTGCGCTCCGCAGCTGCGGAGCTTGGGTCTCGGCCAAGGTGCTCTTGATGTCGTTTAGACCGATAACGCCAAGAATTGCTTGCCACATGTCCTGGCGTGACAGGAAACGGTGCAGCGGAGCAGTTCGTGGGCCGCAAAAAAAAGCCAGGCCCTACAGGCCGTGCTTCGCAGTGCCTTGCCTCGTCGGTGAACATGTTGGCCAAATTGTCGCTCATGGCTGCCACCAGGCGCATCGCATCGTCGCGCACAAACGCATCGACGTCCTGGTACAAGTGCCAACTCGGAACTCGGACGAACGGGCACGCCGTGTCTTCGGGGCACGGCTTTTCGGGTCTCCGGCTCGCACTGACTGCGAGTCCTTCAGCATGTCTTTGGCCTGGTCAAAACAGCCCGAATCGATCCCCTGGAAGACGAGCGCGGGAAACCTTAGAACGGCCGTGACGGCCAGCTCAGCAGGTCGCGTCGACCGTAGTCCAGACTGAACTCAGAAACACTCGCCAGGCAAGCACTCCCTAAGCAGCCAGAAATCGAGCACAGCAGACTGATGCCGCACTGGGGACTGATTGCCGCAAATATTCGGCCCGATGCCGTTGTAAGGCCTTGGGTTCGGAGTTCGGGCAGTTCTGAAGGCTTCATCTTGTTAAGGAAATCACTGGGCAATTCTGATTTTGGGCGCAGGGACTTGACAGCTTTCGGACCAGTACGGTATGAGATTAGAGCCCAAGGCAAAGAGCGCGGTCTTGGGCTGCGTGCTTCGGGGTGGAATGGTCGTGGTGGCGGTTGGAGAAAACTGTGCTAGGCAGAGTGCGTGTTTTGAATGGATAATCAAGTTATGTTGTTCGAGAAGAGTTCAGTGCTTGGTCGTGTTTGCGGCTGGAGAAGTCTCTCATTTGGCAGCTCCTTGAACGGTCACGTGCATGGTCGGCACGGCAGAGGATCCGACATGCTAGCAGTAGGGAGGGGCATGCCAGGAAATGTGTGAATCGCTTGGTGTCGGAGCTTGACCAAATCACTTCAAGGACCGTGCGTGTGTGCATCGCCGTAGCATCCGTAGTGCAGTCACGTTTTGTCTCGTCTGCTCCGAAGTTCTGGCTTTGGCCGCCAGGCAGAGCACCGCTGCTTGAGAGATTTGCGCAAACAAGGAAGGAGGGAGAGGAGGGAGGGCACCGAAGCTTCGGTGAGCTGCATGGGCATTGGATAGCCATGCGATCCTCTAGTGCCGCAGCTGTAGAGTAGCTGTGCACGACAAAGTATGAAACCATCGCCAGCTCGGCTGTAAGAGTCCTGAGAGTCACATAAAGGCAGCGGGCCCCCATTCAGTCCTACCGACACGTGGCCCCAAACCTGCCAAGACCCTGTTGAACCCAACAGTCACCGTATGGAGGATTTCTGCGCAACATCCTGTCTTGCGAAGAACACATCGAACTGCGTCCACGCAGCAGTATGATGTCCTGCGCTTGACTCTTGATTGTCTTCGCTGTAACATTCTCGCCGGGTGCACGAAACAGCCCCAAATCAAGGGCCCTTGCACGGCTGTCCTGGATCTCGCGCCAAACGGCCAACACCAATTCCCGGCCATTCTGACAGGTGTTTTTGGTGGCAACGTGACCACGAAGTGAGAAAAGTGGGAACATGCTTAAGAGGCAAGTGATGTCAAGAGTCATGGTCTTCGCTGCTCAGTTGCTGTACTTGAGACTCCTACTGCAAGCCATCATCTACACCACCAGGTGCACATCATTCTTGCCAGTCTGGCTAAGTTGTGACCGGCCTGGAACTGGTCCATGAAGAACTTCCCTGCGGTTTCGGCCGCTTCCATTGCTAGTTGAGATCCTGGGGGCAGTCACGCATCACTCGTCTCAAGGAAAGCTTGAACCAGCGGCCCGGACAGAACCACAAAGCCTGAACACACTTTGGATTTGGGCTAAGCCAAGGAAAGGCAGAACAAAAGGATGCATCATGTGGACGATGCCGCCAGAAAGTCCTATCAGAACATCACCAAACGCTCAACTTAGGTTGCAACCCGCCCGTCCTTCTGTGGCCAGATCCGCAAGGTCCGCGGCAGTTCCTTGGCAGAAGCGCAAAGACATCATCATCCGAGGGCGCGCTGTGAGAAAGCATTGAGGCGGGCTGCCCTCTGTCCAAAGCGCGGCATCTTCCGCTAAATCTTCCGTCCAAGCCCTCAGATCGGCCCCCTCCTGGCAGGTCGCAGGCACACCAAGCTGAGCGGACCAGCCCCCAACAAGGAAAGGGCCAGAAGCATCCGAATCTGCCGCCCTCTGCCCACCCTGCTCGAGCTTTGTGGCTCGAGCGACGCTCATGACATGAGTCAGATACACTTTTCTAAAACAGCTTTTCCTTTGGTTCCAGCTTTCCGGCTGACGCGTCTAAGCTGTCTTCCTCCAAGCAAGGCGGATGCTGTGGGCGTGGGGTCCCGTGGGGTCCGAGGAGAATGGACCGGCGGGTCAACTTTGCTTTTAATGGAATGCTTCGGGAACGGACCGAGTTTACGGCTTCGAGAACGTACGGGCAGGAAGAACCTTCGGATCGACTCCAACCGAGGCTTCGAAAGACGTATAAACACAGACCGGAACGTCGGTCAGAAGCCGCGACGTGGGCAGACCGGATCCTCGCGCTTTGATTACAGTCTTGCTCCTCCCGGAGAACACAGTCGTCATGCTCTTTTTTTCCGCTGGGGTTGCTCGGGATGGTGTCATCCGAGGTTGGCGATCCCGCATCCGGTTCTCCATCTGCCCTTCTCAAAAGAAAAAGAGGCACACTCATATCCACATCATCTACATCATCTATATCTATTATCTATGTTTTCGCTCTCTTTCTTCCTTCCTCCGGCCGTATGGCGCGAGTCGCCGCCTGCCTCCCATCTACCTATTGGCTGGCAGGGCACCCCCATGCATGGAGTCGCACACTGTTCTTGCCTGAAGTTGGGCTACCGAGACTCTCGCAAGCCGGAAATGCCGCGCCGCTGTTTGCAGCCGCCAAACAAACCGAACCCTCCTGAAAACTAAGCTCCTACTAACCAACAAGTCTTACCCTCCTCTTACCCTCCGCGACTCGCATAAAAGGGCACTGGTAGGAAGTCTAAGATCTGCAGGTTCGCAGTCACACAGCTTCACTATCTGGCAGTCTATGACTACCAAGGCTGAGGTCCCTGCATGCAGAAGGAGTTTTGCTGCCGACTCGGCCCCCGCCCCCCATTTCCTTACGTCTTCCAAACCCTCCGGACTGACAGGGGCTCTCGCACTTTGTCGCACTGCTCCCTGAAGCATCTCTCACTCACTCACTCACTCACTCACTCACTCACTCTCTCTCTCTCTCTCTCTCTCTCTCTACGGGCATGGGGGATGTGTCAAATGACCAGGGCGTCTAGCGCACCCGACTTTGTTATCGGGTACTCGGAGGAGTGAGATAAAGAAGATTGTAACAGATGAGGGCCATGTCGAGTCTGCCACATTCGTATCCAAAAAACATCGGGGGAGTGGGACAGAAGTTCAGAAGCTCAAAAGACTCTCCGAGCATAGTTTACTCTAATATGGTGCAGGTCTTCTTCTCCCAGGCGTATGGTGCAGGTCTCGCTCTCTCTTCATCTCTCATACTCCAACCGAACATCCTGACCCGGCCCGGCCTGGATTCCCCACTTCACCGCCAAGCTCACGCCGCCGGCTGCCCAAGCAGCGGCGCCGTCCAGGTGGCTGCGCGCTTGCAAGGCCGAATCTCGGTGGTTTCTCCGTAACGTCTTTCAAGGGACGGAAACTGTACCGAGACGGCTCTGCCCCGACTAAACCGACAGACCTGTTCCGGCCCCAGGCTTTCCGCACACGGTGGCCCCTTCTGCGGACCGCTGAGTCACAGCGGAGTGAGGCTGGATCAGAGGACATGAGCCAAGTCGCTTTGAGCAGCGCTGGCGGAACCTCAATTCGGAGTGCGGGTGATGCGCTCAGGGCACCAGTCCTACGGCTGGTAACCAAAGCTTTCCAGGCCAACAATCCTACCCCGTGTGCCGACACCTCAGCAGTGCTCGACTGAAACAAGCCTTACAAGGAGGCTGCAAGCACATGTAGAATCGGTTGTTTCAACGGCCATGCTGCAGCCCACGTTGCAAACGAAACTTCCCACATTCCTGAACCTTAAAACCTAAACTGGCGACCATGGCGACCGGAGCTAGGACTGCCCTTGTAAGTAGGGTTTTTGGCAGCTGCTTACCTTCGGGCCACGAAACGGCCTGAATTGTGGCAAGAGCCCTCTAGTCGGACAGGTCGCTCTCAGCTGCGTCCTTGACCTTCTCGACGACGGTATCTGCGGTGCTCGCCACAACTGCTCCGACATCGCCTTGTTGAGTGTTGGGGCCGGGGTGGCTTGGAGCTTAGATCCTTGAACCACTCGACGAGTCTTTTCGCGGCCCAGCCCAGAAGGCCTTTCAGTAAGGCTTTATCGGGGGGGGGGGGAGGGGTGAGCGGGTGGGCAACAAAGGATGGCAGAAACCTGACACGAAAACCTTGTCATTGCACAAAGACTAACACGAGGCTGAGATGCGAGAATGCGGCTAAGTGCCCGCAGCTTCTATATCTGCAGGTCGGATTTGTCTGAGACGCGAGACCAACGGAACCAACTTCCTCGCACTGGGCTTCGGGCTAATGGTGCCTTGAAGGGCTTTGCCGGTCTGCTCCACAAACTTTTGCGTGTCTTTGGCCCACTTGCTGACCTTCTTGAACTTGACCGAGGAAACCGAAGAACTTCGTACAGAGCTTCGGGAGAGCAGCGCCCGTCCTTCCTGAGCTTCGGTGCAACCATGCTTCCATGTGCTCGAACTCTCTCCTTTTCTGTCTCTTTCTTGCTCGAGGGTTAAGCTGGTACCTAAGCACCCCCCCCCCATCTCCTTTGTTTTTAAAGAAGAGAGGCATTGGGGTGTCAACTGTCTTATTAGGGCCTTGGGCAGGTTTTGCCCGCATTCATCACCGAAGACGGTTTTTTTAACTGCTGCTGCTTCTGTTGTGGCACGTCGTACGTCGTGGCACTGCTGGGCCCCTTTGGCAGCGTGGTCTGGTAGTTGTTGTGCTCGGGGCTGCGCTGCGAAACGCGACAGTGTGCGCCCCCATCGATTTGGCCTGCTAGCTGTTGGTGGGTGACTTGTATGTCGGGTGGCTGTGGGGCCCTCTCAGTCTCTCTCTCTCTGTCTCTCTCTCTCGGGCATGGAGGCGGGTCAGCGCCCCCGGGCATCAAAGCCCACCCGTTCGCATATGGAACGGTAAGGGGGGTGAGGAACGAGCGTAACTTGTCATAAGGCTAAAGCCATGAAGTATTCGATACCGGACCAGACAAGTGTACGCTCTCACTGCGGCAGCTAGACGGTACATGAAGGAGGGGTGGCTTGTAGCGGAAAGACGAAACAGAAAGTTGATTCCCCCCCTTCCTTCATGTTTCCAAAGTTATGCGGAGGAAAGCAAAGGTACAGTCAGTAGAAAGTAGCTTCCCCCGCTAGTGCACTCAAGGAATAAACATGGCATCTTTCGTGGACCTCCGGTTTCCATGTAAAGCAAAGAGAACAGCACTTACAGCGGACCTAAAGGCAATAACATGTGTGTTGCAAGTCCCCCGGAGGTCTCAGCATGGTTTGACCATGGGTGTCAGGTGACAGTTCAAGAGATATGCAAAAGTTTGTTGTCGGACGAATTTAGCTATCTCTGCAAACTGACCCCACATGCATTTGAGCGAGGTTAACGATGACGGAGTAAAGGCCCGAAGGCTATGATACAAGTTCTCGGAGAGTGTTCCCCCGGGGGGGTCTCAGAAGTTTAGAAAAAGTTCGGAGCGTAAGACAGCCGGAGCTGTCATTGAAAAGGTACCTATGGGTTGAGCGAATGCAACTCCCCCGACAAGGAGTAGGAACCATGCGAAAAACTGGGAGCGGGGGAGGGGCTTAACCGAACCAGCCGAAGTAAAAAAAAACACCCCCTGAAGTACGGACCTGAAGCACTCCCCCGCTTTCACGAATTTTCTACCTCAGTCACGGCTCTCACCTCGCACGTTCTCGCCCATGTGCTCGGGCCACGTGCTGTCGGCGCTGTCGTCTTTCCGAGCGCCACTTGAGCTTAGCCCAGATTTTCCAGGCGGGTTTCCAGCGCCCTTGATATACTTGTGGGTCTGCTGCCATTCCCCCCCAGACACGAGCTGTACGTTCCTGTGGCCATTCTGGAGTCACTGGCGCACTGGCACCTGAGGGCACGTCGTGGGTTTCCCCCGTGGTCGGTGGCAGGGGTGGCGTTACTGCCTCCACATCCCCCGCTTCGTCCCATAGAGCAAGCACCTCCTGAACTTGGGTTGTTGCCGTCAGGCTGTCCAGCATCACATTCCCCCAGCGCTCGTTGGCTTCTTTCCATAGCACGTCGGCACTGTACGGGTCGTACGCGAGGTTCATGATGAGTTTTCTGGGGTTTTTCCCCCGCTCCAGATACTGAGCCAAGAGTGTTTTTGCACGCATTCGGAGCCGTTCCATGTCTCGTGCTTCCTGCAGTTCCCGGGTCACCTGGTTCTCCTCGGCGTCCGTATATTCCCGGAGCAGGGCGCAGTCGAAGTAGTGGGACTCTCCCCCGTTGTCAGAGTGCAGTCGCAGCAAGGGTCGCTGCAGCCAAGTGGTCTCAACCGGGATGTGTTTTTCAATAAGCTCGTGCCAAGAGCGTATGTCCCCCTTTGGGATACCATCACACTGTATCTTCACGAGGTTCTCGGTCGTTCTGGCCACCCGTTCCCCCGATGGTGGAGGAGGAGGGTGCACCCCCGTCAGTCCATGCAGACGGCACCTTACGTCCTGTCGTACATGGCTTTTCCTCATTCCGGGCAAACACTTCCCTTTTCCCACTCTGCAAATCCTGCACACATAGTTTTCCCCCACCGGCTTCATGTCGTAGAGCACGATGTAGGCACACTTGGCGACCTCCCCCGTCTGGCCACAGTCACGATCGTGCAGATGAAGGTGTCCCCCGGCCAGTGCAGAGGTTCTCAGGCAACGGCGTCAGGGGCGGTTTTGGGGCGATGCTCAGGAAAGACTCTTTCACTTCCCCCGCAGGCACGTGCACGCTGAAGATCTTGCGGTCACTCGGTCCCCCTCTTGGCTGTAAAGTATACAAACTCACCCGTCTTCTTTATGGCGGCTAGCCCCTCCGGAAACTAGCGTTACGTTCGCAAGCACGGGAGGGTCCAGACTCTGGGGCACAGTCAGAGTCTTTCCCCCCACCGCACCCGCTTGAGTTGCTCGAAGAGCTCGATGAAGGAGTCGTCGATGAAGGCACCTTGAGCCTTGAGCCAAAATGGCTACGGTCTCTCTCTCTCTCTCTCTCTTTCTTTCTGCCGGGCTTAGGGGTCACGTCGTGACCCTCAGGCTTTCAGCCCGCCCGTCCGCCCCCTGTGGGTTTGAGTGGACGGCTTTGGGGCGCCACTGACCGTTGCACTTACTACCGAGTATGTTCCAGATTCTCGAGCTGCAACCCCCGACCCCGTACACTAAAACAACCCCAACCCGCCTCTTCCCCGCGCCCCTATGGCATTTATCCAGAGGTTTACAGCTCGGTAACCAGAAACATCCCCTCGTGTGTGCACTAGGAGCCTTCCTCGCAAACAGGACTTAGCTATCCGTAAGAACACCACTGCACATCTGAGGCTCCCCGTGCGGCTCACTGTGGCTGTGAAAAGTATGGCACGGCAGCACTCTTCCCCTTTAAGTACATGCCCCTCCTAGGTCTCTCTCTCTCTCTCACTCGTCTCCTTGAAAAAGACGAGTCTCTTGCCGGGTCGCCGTCGCCGTCCTCGCTCCTTCTGCCGGCGGTTTGGCTCCGGCGGAGACGCCGGCCCAAGCAGCGGACCTGGGAGCCGCCGCCGGTCGTTTCTCTGCTCTGCCCTGTTCTATAAGCGGGTCACCTCTGTCTCGTGTTCTGTCCAGGCATGTGGTATGGTGTGATTTTTCACGCTGCGGATGCTTTAAAAGCTTTGTGAAGCTCTGCACTCCTGGCGGGTCCTCCGTCGGAAAGGCCTTATGAGAAGTCGCGATGGCGGGCTCCGACGAGAGAAAGTGACACGAGCGCTCGCACCGAGTCCCATCGTCGCGCTGTGCTGTTCACTACGTTGACGGAGCAGGGCAGGGCCCCCCTAAGAATTGGGTCCAGTGGGCCGCGGCCCAAAGGAAGGCCAAGCCTCGCGACTCCGGTTCGTCATGCGAGTCGTGCGAGGCTGACAACGGGACACAGTCAGATGCTGTCATGGAAGGTCTCAGAGACGAGACGTTACAAGATGCCGAATCTGCTGTCATGGAAGCTGTGTCGTTTCTGAGGCCGCATGCCAAACTCTGCAAGCCCGGGCCACCTGGGGCCTTGGCTGCTGATCGGTTTTGGCGCTACGGCTTTGCGCCTCCAACCGCTCCCTCTCCCAGCGCCGGGATGGCCGGCTCAGGCTGCTGGGAGGCGGAGGCGGTGGAGGCGGCGGAGCGCCGTTCCTGCCCTCAGCTCGCCCTTTCCGCTGGAGAAGCCTCGCAGCATCGCAGCGGAGCCGCGCAGGGGCTTTCCAACCCCCCCCCCTGCCCCCCTTTCAATGGCCTGGAGTCTCTCCCAGCGTCGTCCACGGCGTGAAGGCCCCGCAGCACCGAGTGACCGACGCCGGCTTCCAAGCGGGCCTTGGCCAAGAGCTGCTGCTTCAGCTCCCAGCTGGCCCAGCTCAAGCCCTCGCTGTGAGCGCTGCGCTGGAGCCTCGCAGCATCTCGCAACTGCAAAACCGCTCACTTTCCAGTCTGGGAAAACGGGAAATGCAAGTAGAAGATCATGTGGCGCCACTGTGCTAAGTCGCTAAGTCTGAGCACTGCATGGCACTGAGCTCAGTGAAGCGAGGCCCATTGGGCCTGTTTGTCTTCACAGCTTCCACCATGGAGTATTTAGAGGATTCATGTCGTCGATGTCGTGACCACCTGGCGGTGCGACATGAAGGGGGGCTTTCGCGGGTGATTCTGGTAGCTTCTGTTGAGAAGCAGTCTCAGCGTATTCCGAGCATGCACCACCCACCGTCCAGACTCTACTGCACCCCGCGCATGGAAACCTGCAATGCATCTGCGCTACAGCCCGTACTCTGCTGTAGAACGTCTGGACTCACACCCCTGCAGTTCCGCACCGAAGGAAACGCCGAATCAAAGCTGACCGCCTCTTTCCTTGTCCATGCCTCCATCTTCTGAAGCGACGGTGTCTATGCCGGCGCTTGCCCCAAGCTCCTCCAAGGAAAGCCCCCACCAACCCATCTAACCAAACTACGTTGCTGCATTGCCCAGAAGTGCGCAACACAGCACCGAGAGCACCGAGGGCCCAGGCGCTGGGCCAGGGCCCAGGCGGGCTGAGCTGAAACTGAAAAGCCCAAATCGCCTCGCCATGCCTCGCCTCGCCGGGAGCCTCTGCAGGGCACTGCACTGGCAATGGACTGGGGCACTGGGGCACGCGGTGATCAGGGGCTTCGGAGCTGAGTTTGGCATCACGTTGCGAGGATACTGCTTAGCTGGCTTAGCTGCTCCTAATCGTCGGAAGTCTCTAGGCGCCTGTGGGATAGGCGCTCGCCGGCGGAAAGGTTGTGCTGCTTCTGGACACGACGGTGACGCTGCCACTGCCCAGGAACCCGTTTGCCAGCGGCGAATCCACTGTGAGTGTGCCCGGGACGGCTTGGATGCCAGACTCCGACTCCTCTTCGAGGAACAGGCTTGTTCCGGAAGAGATGCTGACCACTACTTTACTCTCACTTGCACTGATGTCTGCAATGAGGATCACGTCCCCGATCTCAAAGGGGCTGATGTCTTCCACAGGAATCACGGTGGATCCCGCAGGGACATTGTCCGACAGGCCTGAAGACTGAGTCGTGCCGATGGTGCTGTTGGAACTGCCAGATGTGTTGGTGGAAGCAGTGTCATTGCTGTCGGCGGTGATGTTGGTGGAAGTACTGTCGTTGCTGTCAGCTGTGGAGTTGGTGGATGTAGTGTCGTTGCTGTCAGCTGTGACATTGCTGGGAGTTGTTGTGGAGGTGGTGGATGTAGTGTCGTTGCTGTCAGCTGTGGCGTTGCTGGGAGTTGTGTCATTGCTGCCAACCGTGTCGTTGCTGTCAGCTGTGGCATTGGTGGATGTGGTGTCGTTGCTGTCAGCCGTGGTATTGCTGGGATTTGTGTCATTGCTGCCAACCGTGTCGTTGCTGTCAGCTGTGGCATTGGTGGATGTGGTGTCGTTGCTGTCAGCCGTGGTATTGCTGGGATTTGTGTCATTGCTGCCAACCGTGTCGTTGCTGTCAGCTGTGGCGTTGGTGGATGTAGTGTCGTTGCTGTCAGCCGTGGTATTGCTGGGATTTGTGTCATTGCTGCCAACCGTGTCGTTGCTGTCAGCTGTGGCATTGGTGGATGTGGTGTCGTTGCTGTCAGCCGTGGTATTGCTGGGATTTGTGTCATTGCTGCCAACCGTGTCGTTGCTGTCAGCTGTGGCGTTGGTGGATGTAGTGTCGTTGCTGTCAGCCGTGGTATTGCTGGGATTTGTGTCATTGCTGCCAACCGTGTCGTTGCTGTCAGCTGTGGCGTTGGTGGATGTGGTGTCGTTGCTGTCAGCCGTGGTATTGCTGGGATTTGTGTCATTGCTGCCAACCGTGTCGTTGCTGTCAGCTGTGGCATTGGTGGATGTGGTGTCGTTGCTGTCAGCCGTGGTATTGCTGGGATTTGTGTCATTGCTGCCAACCGTGTCGTTGCTGTCAGCTGTGGCGTTGGTGGATGTAGTGTCGTTGCTGTCAGCCGTGGTATTGCTGGGATTTGTGTCATTGCTGCCAACCGTGTCGTTGCTGTCAGCTGTGGTGTTGCTGGGAGCAGTGTCATTGCTGCCAGTTGTGGTGTTGATGGATCCAGTTCTTTGGACTCGTATAGAGGCTCGCAGGATGTACGGGAACAACAGAGGCGAGTCGATGAAGATTGCACCAGGTGAAACTGCCCCTTCGGCCACGGAGTGAGTCAGTTCAAGCGAGGAAATACTGCCGGTGGTGTTGTCTGCGGTAGTGCTGTTCGCAGAAAGTTCGATATCTGTCACAGTGTGTTCCTCGCTGTCGAGCGAATCGGATATCATGACAGTGTCTCCGACACGGAAACCACTCACATCTTCCACCGGAATTCGCGTGTCACCCCTAGCAAGGTTTTCCAGGACGTTCACGTACTCGCTCTTGGCCCACAGCGGCACGTACCAGCCGTATTTCCCCGACTGACCCAGCGAGCCTCGGCGAGGCGAGACGAGACGACGTGGGGTGTGCCATGGGCCCCATATGACAACGCCCTAACTCGCAATGGCCATGTTGCAGTGGCCGTAGTCTCCGCAGACATTCGTTGGGCAATAGCCGCAGGATAAGCAAGTCTGGTCCGATTCCTGAGTATTAGTCGAACTCGTCGTGAAATTCTTTCGAAACGCGAGCTACTGTAGAGCTCCTTTAGCATGTGCCTGGTGCTTCTGCGTGCAAGCCCATACTGTGCCCCGTCTTCTTCGGTCTTATCCTTTGGATTTTTTTGGTGTGGAGCTGCCGGAATTGCAAGCAATGCAACCGCGACGTTCAGAGTTTCGGCTTAGAACCTTTGAAGCTCCTGGAGTCCACGCAAATCCTTGAAATCCCAAGCTTCGTCCTCGCAGTAAGGGCAATCGCAATAGCCATCGTCGGCAAAGGTCTTAGTGTCGACCGTGTGACTCTTTGTTGTCCAGTCGAGGTTAGGGGCTTCCCTCAGGTCCAGGGGGAGTGGGCCCTGAGGATTCGGGTAGTCATTTCACGTCCAGGCAGGCCAAAGGCCCAAAGGAACCAAATGTGACTTAGCTGCGTGACCGGGTGGCGAGGGGTAGCTGCCAGCCATTGCTAAAGCAGGAGAACATCGGCCTTCCCGGTTGGTCGTATTGGAAGCAGTTGCGCTCATCGATGAACTCCCGGGTGCCTACAGCATACTTCGGAATGCTTCGTGCTCATGTCATCGGCAAGTGCCCCCGTGTCGCCATATGCAGCTAGGCGGCAAAGTGCCCAATCCCCGCAAAAAGCTGGTTCTGGGGACTTGCAGGTGTCGGGTGAGAAGCGAGGCTCATCTTCGCAGCCAGGGCATTCGCACCAATTGTCGTCGTACTCCCAAGCCTCCGAACAAAGACCGGGGAGAGCTCAGAGCTCAAAGCTTTCCGGCCTAGCCGGCATTAGCGCGCCTTAGCCATGCTTAGCTGCTTAGCCTACTAGTCTCTTCTCATTTTGCATTCGGGCCCGAGCGTCGAAAACTGCAGCTCCCAGACGCGCTGCACAGCACAGCCACACATCCCCTATTGGCGACCCAGCTACAGCTACACGTTCTGCGCCACTGGGAACTGCAACAATAGGGTACAGGTCGGGGTGCCCTGTAGATCCAGCCATTGTCGCAAGTACGGTAGCCATCCGGATTCGCCGCGTAGCCAGCCCTGTATTGCCTGGGCGGCCGGGCAGCTGGCTTCCGATTCTCGCGTTCACGTGACATATGTATGTATATATCTATACATGTATATGTGTATATGTGCATATGTACATCTATATATTATGTGCATACAAACATAATGCAATATGCTCCAATGTATTCGTCCTAGCTGTTCCTTCTGGTGCGAGGATAGCACCTGCAGCCCAAATTGGTCTCAACACTGAGGCAAAAACTGGTTCGCAGCATTACTCCGCCAGCCGAACCCAAAAGTCCATGTCACAACTCGCAGAATGAACTCATTCATTCCCAAGCAGCTTGCAGACTTTGAGATTTGGCTCCCCACCACCTGAGTTTGATTCAAGACGTGTCCGCAACATCAATTCACACTCCGCCGGAAACTGTCGCACGGGGCAAGGGGACGGCATCCGCTCTTTGGAAGACATGACCAGGTATACTGGCTTGGTGCTTGCACCCAAGCGACAGCTGTTGCCTTGACCACATTGCGTGGGGCATGTGCAGTTGTTGCAATCCCATTCCGCCTGAAGCAAGTCGAGCCGAGCGCAAGAAGTCTCAACGGATAAATTGAAGATCTGGGTAGCTTTCGGAGATGCAGATTGGCGGAAGTGTAGGAGAGATGCGAGCCGCTCGGAATCAGAGGTGCCATGCTCGATAGCGCATCCAGAAGAGGACCACTCGCCGGCCACGCACAGCTAGAACAGTGTTCAGACATCGGAAGTATCTGGGCAGGCATGTGCAGGCTAGCGAAAATCGTACGGCGCGGTCGTGGTCGCGCAGGCTGTGCATCGATACACAGTTGTGCGGACGATACGTGAAGATCCCAGAAACCCCCTTTTACCGCCGTTGCACATCCTGTTTGTCAACCCTGAACCCATGCTGGCATGTGCCAGGACCCATGCACGTAGCTACCAGGAGGCTACCAGCAACAATCAAGAGTCTGCAGCGTCTGCAGAAAGCGACCATAGGACGCCATAGGATGTCCTACATGGATGCCTCATCCTCGCACTGCGGGCAGTCGCAATATCCATCGTCGATCCAGTCCTGTGGCCACGAGATTACACAGTGCCCACAAGACTCTCAAGGAGCAGGCAGCGGCTTCGATATGAAATGTGATGCGTACGAGAATTCATTCCCGGCTTCTTGACCACAGCCCAGCATAGGCCAGAATCGCAACAGTATGGAGTGTCCCTGAAAAACTCCTTGTGAATCGTCCATGTCTGCAACGCGTTTGCTTCCCCTGCCAGGTCACCACCTCGGAGCGACGTTTCGGTCTTGTAGGGTTCCACAGTTTTTCGGGTCGCAGCTTTGGCCCGGTTTCGGGGAGCTCAAAGGTGAAGCTGCCGACGCTGCCGGCATTCAGGATGGACTTTGTTTTGGCGAAAGAGTCACACTTAGCCTGAAACAAATGCGGGTTGTGAGCCATGCTGCCAAGCCACACCGAACTGCCAAATCTGGGTATTTGATGTCGAGCTTCACCGACCGGAGGCACTCGGGGAGGGTTTGCTCCAGGAACTCAGCTTTGCAGCAAACTCAAACAACCCCTAAATGCGTAAGCTCCCTAAATTCGTAAGCTCTGCTCCCGGTCCCAGGTGCGGTAAGGTTGACTCGGGGGGCTTGAAGCTCCTGGAGGACACCCCAAGTCATTATGCTACGACTCACACGTGCGTTGTGGTACGCCAACAAAGAAAGAAGGCTCTTCATCGTGAAGCTCTGTCAAGGTTTAGCATGAAACAGGCAGGGTGGGAACGGTTGTCTGTGTAGAACGTGCCCAATTTGGGTGGCAATGCGGCTGTGATGTTTTTTGTCTTCTTCGCAAAACCGCAACGCATTCAACTTACAAAGCATTCCAACGATCAGAAGCCTTGGCGGCTTTGGCACGCTCTTAGCCTCTCGTCCGACTGAGTTTGGGGATCCAAACCTGCCGTGATACCGCCGGGTCGGGGGCGGGCCGACATGGACTTGGTCGCTGCCGTTGCAATGCTTTCGTGCAGCGACACGACCCACACAAAAGATGCCAACGTCAAATCGGCTTGGGATCCGGAGGGGAAGGGTTTGGTTCGGAACCTAATTTTGCCAAGCAGCCAGCGGAAAGGTACCTTCGTCAAAAACGCACAGCGGACACACAACAACAAATGTGTGAGCAGTAGTTGTAGTCGTCGCGCGATGGTAGCCGCAGCAGTAGTAGTAGTAGTAGTAGTAGTAGTAGTAGTAGTAGTAGTAGTAGTAGTAGTAGTAGTAGTAGTAGTAGTATAGTGGTAGTAGTAGTAGTAGTAGTAGTAGTAGTAGTAGTAGTAGTAGTAGTAGTAGTAGTAGTGGTGGTGGTGGTGGTGTGCAGAAACACTAACTGCCGTGTGCTCACGCAAAGTGTGCCCACACGCAAACGTCCAACAGGCGTGACAGCCTGAACGTCTACCGTAGCATCTGTGGTCTTTCCCGGCGCCAATCCCTCATGCCACTGCTTTGCTCTCCGGGTCCTCTTGGATGGTGCGATTTGGGGTCTGGCTAGAAGTAATGGTCGTAGTCGTAGCACTAGACTTTATATGTGGTGGTGGTGCGGCATTGCTAGTAGCTGTAGTAGCAGCAGGGACCTCCACTAAGAATCCTAGTCTTGTTCACATCAAACAATAGAGCAACAAAAGCATCTCATGAAATTCACGGGATGAACAGCCTGGAGAGTCGTCAGATGCCACGAAAAGATGCTGCGCTGCATGCGGCTACTCATTTGCACCAGCGGTTGGCTAGCAGTTGACACATCAACGTTTTCTGAGGGACCACCCATGTACTGGATCGGCCTCACTTAATTAAGTTTACCGGCTCCCAGCAGATGCTGCTCGAGACACATTTGACAGCGTTGCCGCAAACGGTCGGGCATGATCCACACTCCTCAAGACCAAGCAGACAGGACGTGAAATCCGTTGCACTGCTACATCCACGACGAAGAACCTCAAAGGTCCCGAGCCGCGAAAAACGTGAAAAGCTGCTGGTCCTCGCAGGTGAACTCCTCATCCTCGCAATTGGGGCAGTCGCAATACCGCCCATCATCCTCATACACCTTGGTAGCATCGGGAATCTCCAGTGCTGAAACTGCAAGCCAATCCCTGGCTCAAACGTGTGGATGCAGACCTCCAAACCGAAGCCTCCGCTCCGAACAACCGTGAACAACATGAACCACAACCGCCCAACACTTCCCGTCGAGATACCCATCGAATAGTCCAGCTGTCGTTGCTGCCGTCGCACGACCGCATGCCCGACCACCATCCGATGGACTCGAAGGACGATTCGACCCATGCAGCAGCAGCGAGCTCACACTGAGGACTTGGGACGAAGGTCAAATTCTCCATGCCGCCTTTGCTGACTTGGTCTTTGCAGTTCTGGAGTTGCTCTGAGTGGGGCAGGCTTTACAAGGGCATCGCCAAAATCGGCTCCTGCCCGGCCCTGCAGAGCCCTCTAACCTCCATTCTCTAGGTAGACCTACAGGCCTTACCTAAACAGAGCAATTCAGGAAGGTTACATGGATATGCATAGCCACACTGGCCGGTCGGGCACCCGCCGCAGCTCTCGCAGGTCTTTCCAGGAAACTCATCGGCGCCTCGGACTTTGGCATTAGGAATCGGGGGTGTTCCCTGTCTGCGAAAGCTGGGCCCGCACTCTTCCGGGATAAAGCTAAGCCTGAGCCCCTGAGCCCAGTTGCAGTTGGGACAGTCGCAGAAGCTGTCGTTCAAGTAGGTCTCAGCGACGCATGGGAAAGGCTGAGGGTCGAGCCGAAAACCCAACAAAACACCCTGTGGGTGCTTGTCAAAACCAGGGTCCCTTTGCGTTTGCGGGGTCCCTGATCCAATACGGCAATTTTGACAACTACCCATGTGTGTCTCCGGTGAGCGACACAAATAGGCCAAATCGGTTAGAATACGTATGCACTTGCGCACAAATCCACCTCGTTTTGGCCAGGGAGCGTTTCGGATTTTGTGGCCGGGGTTCTCCTCGTCGTTGCAGTCAAAGAGTTCGCCCTTGACGTCACTGCGTGGTCTTCGAGGAGTCTAGAGTTTTTCGAGGAAGTCTTGGGTGTTGATGTGCAAGTGACAGTGATGCTGTTGCTGCTGCTGGTGCTGTTGCTTTTGATGAGACAGCTGGTCTTTGACAACAAGCAAGTGACCGTTCACGACTGTCTTGGAACGGGAAGCCATGCAAAGCTGCAAGGAGTCTGAGAGCTGAGGAAGCTCTTGCAAGCCTCCAACGTCAGGAGGCAAAGTTCCTAACGGTCCTAACGGTCGGAACTCCGAAGCCACCCAGAGATGGTTCCTTTAGTCCGACTAAACCGTCTCAGAAACCCTACGACGTGAGCTCTTACTCGGAGCCCGCTCTTCGGAGCCCGACAGGGCACCAAGCTCCAGTTTTGCTCCACGAAGAAAACGGCGCAGTCCGGTGAAAGATCCAAGGCCGCCGGATTACCTGAGGGGTCGACCCACCCTGGCGAGGGTTCATTGAAATTTGGGGGTTGCAGGGGTTTTGGTTTAGGGTTTCTAGCTTCTCGGCGTTTCCGGCGCTTTTTCGAAGCTTTCAGGTGGACCGCTGGGTCTTTGTCCTAGACTACTATCATGCGAGTCTGCCTGCATGCCAGAAGAAACTCTTGAATTCAAGGCCAAGGATATACTTCAACTTCGGCGTGCCCCTATCATCCGACCTTCAAACCCTGACCGTTCCCTAAGCGATGGGCATGGACGTCTGTCTCCAATAGTTCTTGGGCATCCTTGAATGCAGTCGGCACCTCAGAGACAGGCTCGAGGGGCAAAGCTGGGTTCGGCGTTCTGAGTTCTACACCCCCGCACTATCCTGCCAACAACTCCTTATGTCCACAACAGAATCGCTTCTGGAGGAAAGCTCAAAGACTTGAATTGACTTGAACCTCTATCCCTCACCCCATTGGCAAAACGTAGACCAGATCTGCAAAGAGGCAAGTGAAGACCTCGCCATCGAAATTGGGCAGCGTTTCGTTGACGTCCGCCAGGCTACGGGGAAGCCTGAGCCGCTGCAGAACTTCAGGAATTCAGGGAAGTTCAGCTGAGAGATTGAAAGGGTTTAAGCGCTAAGCCGCTAAGCACTGACATGTCGTTGTGAATCTGTGGAGCCATCCCCGACTCTCGGCCTGCAAACGTAAAACAGAACTTTCTGCGGATCGCTAAGTCCATCAAATCACAGCGTCGAACTGCTTCTGCTGCTGCTGCTGCTGCTGCTTTTCGTAGGTTCGGCTGCCACTGCCGTCTATGGGTTCAACGGCCGGGAAAAGCGGACAGAGAGCTTGAAAGGAAATCCAGCTGATGCTGATGATGCTCGCGCTGCGGTTTGCTAAATCCATTCAATCACTGGGTCAAACTGCCACTGCCGTCTATGGGTTCAACGGCCGGGAAAAGCGGACAGAGAGCTTGAACGGAAATCCAGCTGATGATGATGATGCTCGTGCTGCGGTTTGCTAAATCCATCCAATCACTTGGTCAAACTGCCACTGCCGTCTGTGGGTTCAACGGCCGGGAATAGCGGACAGAGAGCTTGAAAGGAAATCCAGCTGATGCTGATGATGCTCGCGCTGCGGTTTACCCATCCAATCACTGGGTCAAACTGCCATTGCTGTCTGCGGGTTCAACGACCTGGAGAGCTTGAAAGGAAATCCAGCTGATGCTGATGATACTCGCGCTGCGGTTTGCTAGATCCATTCAATCACTGGGTCAAACTGCCACTGTGGGTTCAACGGCCGGGAAAAGCGGACAGAGAGCTTGAAAGGAAATCCAGCTGATGCTGATGATGCTCGCGCTGCGGTTTGCCAAATCCATCCAATCACTGGAGCAGACTGCCACTGCTGTCTGTGGGTTCAACGGCCGGGAAAAGCGGACAGAGAGCTTGAAAGGAAATCCAGCTGATGCTGATGATGCTCGCGCTGCGGTTTGCTAAATCCATTCAATCACTGTCAAACTGCCAGCCACTGCCGTCTGTGGGTTCAACGGCCGGGAATAGCGGACAGAGAGCTTGAAAGGAAATCCAGCTGATGCTGATGATGCTCGCGCTGCGGTTTGCTAAATCCATTCAATCACTGTCAAACTGCCACTGCCGTCTGTGGGTTCAACGGCCGGGAAAAGCGGACAGAGAGCTTGAAAGGAAATCCAGCTGATGCTGATGATGCTCGCGCTGCGGTTTGCTAAATCCATTCAATCACTGGGTCAAACTGCCACTGCCGTCTATGGGTTCAACGGTCGGGAAAAGCGGACGGAGAGCTTGAAAGGAAATCCAGCTGATGCTGATGATGCTCGCGCTGCGGTTTGCTAAATCCGCCCAATCACTGGGTCAAACTGCCACTGCTGTCTGTGGGTTCAACGGCCGGGAAAAGCGGACAGAGAGCTTGAAAGGAAATCCAGCTGATGCTGATATATACTGATGATGCTCGCGCTGCGGTTTGCTAATTCCATCCAATCACAGGCTCAAACTGCCACTGCTGTCTGTGGGTTCAACGGCCGGGAAAATCGCACACAGAGCTTGAAATGAAATCCAGCTGATGCTGATGATGCTCGTGCTGCGGTTTGCTAAATCCATTCAATCACTGGGTCAAACTGCCACTGCTCTGTGAATTCAACGGCCGGGAAAGCGGACAGAGAGCTTGAAAGGAAATCCAGCTGATGCTGATGATACTCGCGCTGCGGTTTGCTGAATCCATTCAATCACTGTCAAACCGCCATTGCTGTCTGTGGGTTCAACGGCCGGGAAAAGCGGACAGAGAGCTTGAAAGGAAATCCAGCTGATGCTGATGATGCTCGCGCTGCGGTTTGCTAAATCCATTCATTCACTGAGTCAAACTGCCACTGCTGTCTGTGGGTTTAACGGCCGGGAAAAGCGCACACAGAGCTTGAAAGGAAATCCAGCTGATGCTGATGATGCTCACGCTGCGGTTTGCTAAATCCATGCAAACACTGTCAAACTGCCACTGCCGTCTCTGGGTTCAACGGCCGGGAAAAGCGGACAGAGAGCTTGAAAGGAAATCCAGCCGATGCGCTGCTGTTTGCTAAATCCATTCAATCACTGGGCCAAACTGCCACTACTGTCTGTGGGTTCAACGGCCGGGAAAAGCGCACACAGAGCTTGAAAGGAAATCCAGCTGATGCTGATGATGCTCGCGCTGCGGTTTGCTAAATCCATCCAATCACTGGGTCAAACTGCCACTGCTGTCTGTGGGTTCAACGGCCGGGAAAAGCGGCACAGAGCTTGAAAGGAAATCTAGCTGATGCTGATGATGCTCGCGCTGCTGTTTGCTAAATCCATCCAGTCACTGTCGAACTGCGCCTAGAAATCGGACAGACAGCTTGAAAGGAAATGCAGCTGATGCTGATGATGCTCGCGCTGCGGTTTGCTAAATCCATTCAATCACTGGATCGACAGCGTGGAAAGCTAGCCGATGTCACTGAGAGTGCTGGCTTGCTACAAGAACAGATTTGCTGCATCTTTGAAGGCGAGCAGCAACTCCTCATCCTCGCAATTGGGACAGTCGCAAGTCCAGTCCTCCCAATACTCCTGAGGACCAGAAACTGATAGAGGTGGCTCGATGGTCGCTACTTTTCGCCAGATGCCCTTAACAGATCTTAAAATATTTAAAATCTAGGACCAAGGCGCCTCGGGAATCGCCCATTTTCCCGAACGATCCCAAAGGCCTGCGGGCCGCGGCGCCGCGGTTGGGCAGGGAAGGCTTTGGGCTTCGCAACACGCGGCCGCGTTTTCGTGCCTGAGGCGAGGTAGGCGCTGAAGTTGCCAACCTGGGCCGTTGAGCCCTTCATGAGCTCTGGAGCTCTCCACTCAGCCGCCTGCCCCTCCTCCGGTCTTCCTCCGGTCCTCCTCTCTCCGGTGGGCCGGGCCTCTGCCAGGACTTCCGCGATGCTTTGCCGCTCGACGAAGCTCAGGCAGGGCAGCCAGGCCAGGGAGGTGGCCTCGGAAGCCGCCAACTCTGAGCCTCTGAGCGGCTCGGTCGCTAACGGCAGAAACGGCTGAGATCTCATGGGAAAGACCTTCGGGATGTCGGGTGTTCTGTTTTCTTCGACCCTCTCAGCTGTTGCCTTTGGGGCCAGGGTGTGCCTGCAGACGCCGAAAGAAAAGCTCCAGCTACCTCACTCTACTGCCGCCCACCCTCCATGGATCTGAGCTGAAACGAAGCCATGATCTACCCCTGTTTGCTGATGCAACACAAGGAGATCTGCTTACCTCGCAGCCTGCTTGCTTCGTTGTCTCTCGCATGCTCCTACTCCTCTGCTACAGCTTGTCTTCGGCTCTCTTCTTCTGTCTTTTTCTTCTCCGGAGCTTGGTATCTGGTCTTCAGCTGAAAATCCATGGATATGCTGTCAGTGAGTCATTTTGCTATGGAACTATCCGGCACCAGGCTTTTGGATGGCTCGGTGGCAGGTGGCATGCTGTCGAGAAGCCGGTTGGGGCAGAGGCGCCACGAACTCGAAGAGTTCCGAGACATCGAAGACACCTGCACCCGCCAGCACATAGCCTAGTGGCTTGAAGCACTAGCTCGTGCCTTCGATGTTCGTGAAGGCATACTTCGTGATGGTGCTTGTGTAGCGCGTGTTGACCAATGCCTGGGCTCGAATTCCGCGAGACGAAAGCCACTCTTGTTGGCCCTGGGGCTTGTGCGGCCCAGTTACTCGAAATCTTTTCAACTTCTGTAGCTGCAGCAGCCCGGTCTTGTCGGATTGGCAGATTGGATCCTTCCATTGGCGTCGGGAATGGGGTGTGAAGCTTACACCTTTTCTGGTCTTTTTGAAGTCACGCGTTCATGACGGTTGAAACTTCTCATGACTGGACCTGAAGACCCTCGCTGAACGCTGTAGCAATGCTGCAGACTATTTTTGATCGGCCCTGGTCGGATGGAAGGATAGCATTGCCGGGCAGGGATCTGTAAGGCTCAAGGCAAAAGACGAGTTGCCGCTCGCACTGTTTGCCTTTTTCAGCTCTTTCCAAGTACCCGCCCGACACAAAGGAATTAGATACGGCAACAGTGGCTGCAGGGCCCTACAGCGCTTGTCGCTTGCGGAGCCTTCTAAGAACGAAGCATAAGGCCTTGCTACTTCGCTGCTTTCCACGTGGCACTCCCTACATGTGAGGAAGACGAACCCCACTTCAACCACTGCAGCCGAAACAGAGACATGAAAGAGAACAAGGGCATAAAGCATCCAAAAACGAAGACATCATCTCAGCAGTGAAAGAGCTAAAAACTGATATGGACCGATGGCGACGGTGAAAGCACACCTTCAAGCTCCAGAGAAGCACAGGAGGAGGCGGTCAGTTCGGCATTTCAAGGGACATCGCACAAAGGTTATATAATAAACATAATTAGCTATAATATACTATGATGAATACCTCTTGAGCTCCCTACACTTTACAAAGACTTGACGCGGCGGAGCGGGTCAGAGTCTGAAGTTCTTCCCATCGCTGCGCGGGAAGGGGCGATGTGGGAGGGAGTGTGACTTGTTCCAGGACGGGCCCGAGGCCCGACCTGCCGCCCGAGCTGCCAGCCTAAGCCGGACCTTTACCGAGCTCCTCGCGGACAGCTTCAAGTTCATGGAGCAACTCCCTCATCAAGAGGCTGCTACGCCTCACCCGTCTATAGGGTCTCACCTGGAAGTGTGGGCCCTGGATTTCTGTGGTTGTCTGTTGCTGTTGGATCTTGCACGGCGGCTTTGTCCTCGCTTGCAGAGAACAGCTCACCAACCTGCTTCGTTGGGCGCAACATCCCCAAGGGCCCTTGACGCCGCCGCCCGTTTCCTAGACGCATTGCCAGAATGCATCCTGCGCATAAACATCAACCTGCAATGAAATTGGCACCCACAAGCTGATACCGCTTCGAAGCTGAGGCGCAGCCGCAGAGTACCACTTGAAGCTCAGGCATGCGGCTATCACCTTGGACTTCGCTTCAGTGATTCAGGAATGACCGCAATGAAAGCTGAGGATATCTTTGTCTGCAACCTACGTTTGGATGCTCGGGGTCGACAGTGCTGTGCTCTCTGGTAACTGCGTCGAAGTTTCTATTCTCTTTCAAAGTCGTCCGACCGTACCGTGTTGGCTTGTCTTTGGCTTTGAGTCGCACCTTGCTTTGCCTCCTTTTCTTCTTCCCCCCGATTCCGGCCTTCATCAGATTTTTTTCTGCATCGAGGTTCTTATGGAGGAATTTTGGAGCTCTGGCTATGCACCACGGCCTGCGTTCCACGGCAGCGCTTTACGGATTTAAGGGTTGAGCATCTGGTCGAAGGCATTTCAACAGCATCAGCAGACCAAACGCTGGACTCTTGTGGCAAGCTGTGCTGTCTGCACAAGGACTCCGTCCATCCAACATGGCCTTTAAATGTTGCAGTCCTGTCTTCAACCAACTCCCAAAGAGAATGTCAGAATGTCTGAAGGCCTGGAAGTGCCTCTAGCAGTAGCATGCACCAACCCCTGTTCAAAAAGCTTTGCGCAACCAATAAACGATGTTCGTCCTCTAAACCTTAGCCAAAGATTAAGCCTGAATCCAACATACTGAGGTCGCAGCTGCCGCAGCAAATCTGGCGCCGCCGTGCATTCTGTCTTAAGTCTTGAACTTGCGTAGACCTCGGTGCAGGTCTGCAAAGGGGACAAGTTTTGGGGTTCCAGAGTTCAGATCTGTTCCTCACTTCTTGGTTTCCAACCGTGTTGCATTCTTAACGCAAGCCTTGGAAGTCTTGGGCTTGTTCTCCTTGCGCGTGTGAATTGACCCTCACGATGGACCGACCGCTGACGATTCAGTCAGGTGCAGGCTGTCAGGTGCAGTGAGTGCAGTAATAATAACCATTACCGATATTACTATTATTACTATTGTTATAAAGATTACTGTTACTATTTTTATTGTCATCATTATCAGCGTCTCTGAACGTCAGAAGTTTCAGCGCTCTCTGCTGCCACAGCACGGCACCGGCGTGGCGCAAAACACCAAAACGGCACGAGCCAACACGGCTCTGTCGTCTAGAGCTTTAGGGCTTGGGACAAACATGGGCAAACGAGACACAAGGCGGAACTGCACACCATCTCATGCTTTGATGTGGCAAAGCCAACGTCAAGAGGATTCCGGGCTTCATCTTGCGGCTTCTTCATGTTCTGCGCCACTTCTGCTTCTCTCTACAAGTCATCTTGTGAGAAGCCTGTCCTTGTGGAGTGGAGCTGGGATCTGTCGAAGCAGTCTTGCGAAATTCCCTGCTGCGTTGCTGCCTCAGTGATGAACTTGGACCCAAACCTCCCCACCAGTCAACGCTCCCGGCAACCTTAGCACCTGGCCATAAACCCTCAACCCTAAACCCGTATATAAATGCGGTGAGTCTTAGTGAGAGGTCGCTTTTTTTGCGGCTCTCGGCACCAGCTCACAAGGATCTCATTCGCTGTGCAATGCGGTGCCGACCTCGATGCGCAGGTACTAGGTTACCAGGACCTAGGACAGGGTCCCAGTTTGTGCAGGCGGCTGCAGATGCCGAAATCCAGAAAGCTCGTAAAGCCGTGAAACCACACGACCCGAAGCCTCCCTTTGCAAAACAGAGGCGACCCTAGTTCACCAGACCAAATGCAGGATCCTTCAAGCAGACCTCTGCATCCAAATTCCCGAACTCTGACTCTGCAACCCCAAAGCGCTTAGGCTTAGCCCCTTCAAGCGACCGACTTCGATGGCTGCCTCGGCTTCGCTTTTCCGATGTTGGACGTACGCACCGTGTTGGTTGGTTCTCGTTCACCGGTTTGCCTACTGGCAGTAGTAGCTGTCATGTCAATAAACGTAGTGCGCAAGAGCAACAGCACTCGTCGCAACACTGAAATTCTACGACGATTCTCGAGTTTTGGCCCACGTGTGCAGATTCCGCTCAGGATAATGCTTGGGCTCGCGGTCTGCGGAATCAAGTGCATGACCTGGCGGACAGCTCATCTGGCGACATCAAAACGAAAGTCGATCGAAGTCATGCAGGGACTCGGTTCAGAGCACTGCGCAAGCTGCGCCACATCATCTGAACCTTGGCAACGTTGACAGAGCCGACGGCCCCAAGGCATGCGGTGCATCTGTCGCCATGCCATGTGCGAGCCGCTGCAGCTAACAGAGTCACAAAAAACAGAATCAGCTTTCACGGCTTGCAAAGTTCACCAATAGCTCATCCCCATGCTCAAGACTCTAACCCCAAAGCGCTCAGCTGTACACGTTAAGCCCTGGTCAAGGCGATGCCTGTCGACACCCTGAGGCCTCCCTCAGCCTCCAAATTATGCGTTTGAGTATAACCATGAAATACGGGAGGAGGGGGACTTGGCAAGTCCAGAAAGTGCCTTATTTTGGAGGGGCTTAAGCATTCAGAACTGAAGTGACCTGACTTACCCTTTTTGCCAAGCCCCATGATCCCGTAAGAGGCATAGGGCCACGTCAAGTGCTGTGTGCTGCCACTGGCCACCTGAAGCCTGTCTTACCAGTGACCCTGTGGCCTGCAACCCCTTGGGGTCCGGCTGATCGAGCCATCAATGATGCCGCTGACGACCTGCGCGAGGTAACGACGACCAACCGCCCACGACAAACTACCCCAATGACGGCAGCATCAAAGAAAGGGGGTCAGTCAGCCGTCAAGTGACAAGCACATCATCGTGGCGATTGCATGAAGCAGCATGCAAGCCGACCTGTTTGCAGAGGTCGACATCGCGAGGAGCGCCAGTGATCTTCACCTGAGGTAAGCACATCCGTCACAGCACAGCTGTGCTCACAGAGGAGGGATAGCGGCAAAGCGCAGATTGCAATTTGCCTGTGCCATCTCCTCTTTGGGGGCGTGCTGCATGACAACGACGTGAACCCTCAGCAACGCCACCAATACGGAGCCCAATAGCTGAGCCCAGTCATACGCACGCCTCCCGCACCTCAGAGCTCGGCTTTGCATGTACTTGGATGGCCCTCAACCTTTTGGCGCGTACGCCGATCAACCTCCCGACCTGCACACACATGTTGAACGCGAACAAGTCCTTCCTAGAAGACCACGACGCACAAACAGACATCGCCGATGCCCCTCACGAAAAGGCAGTACACTTCTGCAAGAAGCTAGACAGGCAAGTGTGACACGATGCTGCGCTGGTTGAGCTCCATGCCGAGCTCTGTGGGATCTCCATGACGATCAGCAAGCCGACAACAGCAGCTTTTCAAAAAAACCACCGCAAGAAATAAGCAGCTGCCACAGAAGCCTCCAACACTGCGCTCGGGCTGTGACATGCGAAATGCTCGACATGTAGCTGGATGCCAGACTCACTTCAGCCAGTCGACTGCCACTTGACCCACACACTTTAGCATACGGCTGCACTCATGCAATTTTACCTTTCTGCGATTTCTGCACACCGAAAATGGCGGACCCTATTCTAGCACCCTAAATAGTAGGATCCCTATTATAAGGACCCCAAACTACGGTACCCCTATTTTGGGAAACTCCCACATGCGCACCTGTACATGTATGCGTGTTGGATACCCTGCTTTAGCTACTATGCTTGATTTATCATGCTTGATGCATACCTTGAGCCCTCGTTTCTACTTGCCGTGTGTGTTGCCTACATCCTGATACACAGCGACATCAGCAGTCCACAACGATTCGCAGCATCCCATGAAGCCCAAGGCTCAAGTGCATCTGCTTTCTCAGAGCGCGAAGACGTGCGAAAGACTGCATGCATGCAATCAGCCGTGCCCAGATGCCTGTCACTTCCGATGCGGTAGCTGCACGACACTCATCTAAATTACGGCTCGAAAATCGGAAGAGTTCGGGCACTTCAGCAGAATAAGCGGCAGCCTAGCTGCAATCTGCAGGTGTAGTGAAACGCTCTTGCCAGCTCCAACTTTCAAATACTCCACGTCTCTTCAGTACCCGAAAACTCTGAAACATCATCTTGACGATTAGTTGACCCAAATTTAGAAAATATGTTGAACTTGAGAGCTCTGGGGTGTAGTATGTTGAAACTGTTACAGGCGAGCCCGAAAAATCCGAGTGAAGCTTGACTCGCCAATATATCAGCAAAACCTATGATGACGAACTCATCTCCATGCACACCTGTACAGATATACATGTGCATATACATACACATTTGTATAGGCCGTCCATAATCACGGAGTCAGCGCAGTCGTCACGCCACTCCCTGTTTCTATCGACGTCTGCTGTTTCTGTGCACGCTCAGCTATCTGTTCTCCACCGCTGAGTGCGAGACGCCAGCCCCCAAATTCGCCGTTCGTGCCCCTTGCCGGCGCAATGCGATGACCACAAATCCAACATGTTCAGGGAATGCCATAGGGGCCATCGCAAATTCACGGCACCAACCAACAGGGAGCCCGCCCTAGAGATCCCGTCCGAGAAGCACCCCCACAGCAGTCCATTCGTAAAGTGGAGCTCCATTTTCTGCTTCCAGCTGTATGCGATTCAGTGTTTTCTTTCTAGCGTGTGACAACATATGTTGGAATAAAAGGATATCGCCTGTAACCGACTGCGGCATACTGCGGCAGAGTATGATAAAAAGGCTTACGGAAGCCTGTCTCTGAGACTTGCCTGAAGCAACTTCATCGTGCGATTCTACTTTGACTACTACGCGCCGCGGTCTGGGAGAATGCGGCCTCAACAAAAGAAGCAGACTTGCCATGGTGCAGCAGCCACACATTCACAACTTTGCCGTTTCATGGGAACCTCATCCGTAGATCTACCTGAGAAGCTTAAACGCAACACTGTCGGGCTGTGATGCATGCATGCATATTTGGTTGCCCTGCTTTCGACTGTGTTGCGTGATTTGTCATGCTTGATACATGCCTTGAGCCTCATGTCGCTAGCAATGCTACATGCCTTGGCCTTTGCCCCATCCCGACACGCAAGGGCGTCAGCAGTCCACAACCCTTTCGCACGCAGCATCCCGTGAAGCACAAAGCTCAAGTGCATTTGCTGTGTCGGGGCGCGATTGGCGTGCGAAAGACTGCTGCGGCAAGACATGCGGTGGTCATGTCAGCCGTGCCCAGATGGGTGTGCCTTCTTATGCAAGCTTCACAACACTCACAGAAGCTATATGTCGAACATCGGAAGATTCCGGGAACTTCAGCTGAATGAGCTGCAGCCTAGCTGCAGTCGCCGATGCGGTGAAACTCGCTTGCCAGCTACAACTCTGTTTATGGTTGAAGTGGCCTTCTCGCTACAGCCGAGCAGCTCCCACTTTCAAATGCTCTGCCCCAAGCCGGAAGTGTTTTTGGCAAGTCGTTCGGGAAGTTCGGTAGGCAGTCAAGTAGCGACGGATGCAAGATCTTCTGTAGTATGGGGCATAGGGCACAGGAGGTTTAGGAAAGCTCAAGGCCTTCAGGGCTTCCAGCAGTTACAGTCCTCGTCGGTCACCCTGTCCACGGCAGCAGCACCTGGCAGCCAAATCACGGTTTCGCACAGGCGCACAGCCACATGTGGCCGTACAAGCGCTGCCGACCATAAAACCATCTGGGCTTCTAATGCGGCACGCCACCTTGCCGTCAGGAAGAGTGACAGGCTGAAGCGTCACCTGCGGAAGCTGGATTTTGGTGAGTGCTGAGTGCAAGCCCAGCGCCAACTGACTCAGTATGCGCATGAGGTGTGCAAGATAGGCTGGCATGAGCAGCGCGGACCGTCGTCTCGCACAGCCGATGATGTTTGCCAGAATGGTTGTGGCACTCCTGCGAACATGCTGACAACGAAAGCCCCGCTACACAGCAGCCACACCTCTAACAAGCCTGAGGTGCCTCGAAGATTTCTTCCTTCCCAAAGGATCCACGCACGGCATGGGGCCATCTGCGGACGTTGTAGTGCGCCGGCCCTGCGCTGTCTGCAAAGACACGACGAAGCTAGCCAAAGGAGGAGTTTCCAGCAACTTCGGCAAACAAGTGTCACAAGTCCTGGTCCAGCGGTTGCCAAGGCGGCGAAGCGAGGTGCGGAACACCCAAACCCGACCTTGACCACACGACTATACGTATTGTGTGTTGTAAGTTCAAGATCGAAGTAAATTAGCATGACGGTTCCTGAACTGCTGCGCCGTGGGCTCGGCTAGGAAAACCTCAAAAAACGCTCTCCCGAACCCTCTCCACTAAAGCACTGCCCATCAGAGTCTTATGCTCCGCTTCAGTGACTTTTTTTTTCTCAAAAACACCGTCAAGTTAAACATCCTTCGGGCACCGGCGTGCACAAGTCGCAGCAGCACCTTCCTGTTACAGAGTCCAACACAACTTCCTGTCTTCCCTGCGCAACTCAATGCGCTCGTTTTGTATCTGCTTTGACGCTGCTTCGTCAGTCCGAGGACCCGGGCGACGCGAGATCCCGACTTGAGGGGCTTCGGGACAGCAGAACTGCCTCGGGCACGCAACAGATTGCTCCGAAGCTGCCGTGATCTCGCAGGGTAGCAGCGACGCCATCAAGACAGAATCCATCACGGAAGTCGGCTGAGAGAATTAACTACGTAACTACGTAGCTTTCTAGGGCCAGCACCACCGGCTCAAGCGCAAGTGCTGCAGCTCAGACTTTGGGTCGCGTGAAGGATACATG
Source organism: Symbiodinium sp. CCMP2592 (assembly GCA_905221615.1). NCBI lineage: Eukaryota > Dinophyceae > Suessiales > Symbiodiniaceae > Symbiodinium > Symbiodinium sp. CCMP2592. The sequence continues at coordinate 700,910 of CAJNDT010002201.1, read as the reverse complement.
CAGTGCTGGATCTGGGAACCCAAGCCGAAGGTCATCGCGTTCATATTGTCTGCACCATCCCTGCATGCACAAGGTCGGCCGGAAGCCGCAACAACCCTCCCAGGAGTTCAGTTTGCGATGCTCACTACTGGTGGATCTTGTGGAGCACAGCAGTGGCACACGATCAAAACCGCCAGGTGCGAACATCGGATACAAGCTTGAATACTCCTGGGGCTTTCTCACAGGGCAGGAAGCAATCAAGCTTTCAAGCATGCCGGCATGGCTCTCGGTTTATCCTGGCTTCCATAAGCATGAGCCTTGGTGGAGTGTTTGCTCTCATTTCTTCTCAAAGCAGCGGCACTCCCCGAATTACTTGGCCTGGAAATTGATGAATGCCGTTCTGGCCGACTCAAACTATCTCCGGGCATTTCCGGGCCAGCACTGCGCTCCCACCGTGCTAAGGCCGCAGCAGCCGGGCATCGTCCAAACACTTGGTCTGACGTCAAAGGACAGGTTACCCCAAACCATCCTAAACCCTGCAACAAGCACTTCAGGCGTTAGGATCCGGCTGCAACTGTAGAAGAGACGCTTCGCCAAGCAGGGTAACTCAAGACATGTGTCTAGAGCTGTTGGAAAGCGTAACCGTTACTTCGTTTTTAGGCTGTAGAGCTATAACTCGCAAAAACACAAGGTGCGTTGCAGCAACTCGAACGGCTTCACATCAGCCGTACGACGAGCTCCATGCATCACTGTAGTGTATCGGGCCGTGGATGCTAGGATAATCGTAATCCATGTCAGAAGTCCAAGGTGATTTATGCTGGGTATGGGGGCACGCTCGACTCTTGACGATGTCCACATGGCAGATGCTGATTCTAGCATGATGCAACACTTGTTTTGCACTGCATCCTGATGACCTCGGCGGTGATATGTGGCGATGCTCGTTGTTCTCCCTACTGGAATTTGCATCGCCAGGGCCTTGGGATTGGAACTGACCTTGCTCTTGACCTTGGGCTCCTGACCAGGAGATCGTTGCGTAAAGTGGAACTCATGTCACAGGGATCGGAAGCTCAGGTGCAAGACGAGCCAAGCTGCCCGGCTGAAAAGCGATGCGCAACCCTGGGAAAACTGCCGAGTCGACCAACGGGCTTTGCCGCGGGACTCAGGCCTAAGTCCTTCCGGCCGGCCAGGCGCGAGCCCAGCAGCACGGGCCGCTTCATATCGGCCTCAGCACAGACTCCGCAAACATTTCGGACCCTCGAACCGCATCTCACGGTTGCTCGCGGCCGCTGAAGCAGGCAAGATCGCAGAGAAAAGGGCAGGGGCAAAAGCAAAAAACACTTGACAACGCATCGAAGCATCCATTGCCTGGCCTTGGGGCACGCCATCTTGTCTTAGAGACTTGTGCCCTTAAACTCAAGAGCTCGACTCAGCTTGCTGAAACTTGGGCACCAAGAAGCTGCAGGTTCAAGTCTGAATCGGAGAGGCATCCTGAGACCATCAAGCCAACAAACCGACGTCCTGGTATCAAAGCATGTTCTGCACCTTTCTCACCCTCCGGCATGCAGGCGCTGCTCCGCCAATGAATTAGGAAAGCCCGCGACTCCGCCGAGCGGCAGCCTTCTACCGGGCCTCCCATAGACTTGGATGGAGCACGGGGGATGCAGCCCATCTCCTCACCCTACCCTTCTGCTTAGTGATAGTGCTACGATAGTAATGCTAGTAACTGTGTACGCAAAAGACTGTAGTGAGAAAGAACCGCCACCAATCAAAAGCAAGTTGGCAGCGCCAAAAAACTACCGCATTACTGTATAACGAGGAACTTCTGATCAACTGGCACGTCTGAGAGTGAACATGTGTATGCACATGTCACACTGACCTAGCGGGCCTACTGTAGCGCAGAGGGTCACTCGGATGGCGCTGCTTTGAAGAAATCATCCCCTGCGCTTTTTATAGTGACCCGCTCCGCCCTGATACTTCTTCTTGCTCTCCTCAAAGGATGACCTTCCTTCGCCTGCCGGCCTGCGCCAGGCGCACTGCATCTGTCTGGCTTCTCTTGCTCGCAATGTACGTTGGAACAGCGCTAGCTGCGAGTAGAACAAGGCAACTTCGGTGCGAAGTTGGAGGGATGCATTTTCGGCCGTCGACGACGAATGAATTGCGATGGATTTGCGGCTGCGCGATGGAGCCTTCGGACTGCCCGGCGAATTGAGTTCGTTGGAGGCTGTCGGGTGGTTTCATGCGCCAGCCAAGAGTTCGACAAAGAAGTGCACATACAATGATCGTTAGCTCTGCTACCTATCGTGCCAGGAACTGTTCACGGAATGTGCACCGTGTCCGCCTCAATGCGAACCACCCTCAGACCAAAAACGAAACAGGTCCCAAGGCCAAGGATTGAAGCATGACTTCCGCACCTGATCCTCGGCAGCCTGACAGCGCTGGCTCGTGTGAGAAGAACCTGAAAATCAGCGTGCATGCGAAGCATCCGTACTGCGTCATCTACCGAGCTTTTGATACAAACCTCGTGATATTTGACAGCAACACACGGCGACGGTTCTTTCCTTGACCGCGGCATGCCATTGCACGGTAGGCATGCGTCATCATCCAAACAAAGCTGGTTGGCTTGGTTGTGAGGGTCGAGCAAGCACGTGCTTACCGTCAGCACATGTCGCATGCCCAATCATGCTAGGATGACCAGGCTATACAAAGCAGCCACGAGAACCACGCTCGAAGGAAGTATGCCCGAGACAGAAGCCATGTCATGTCCGATGCCGATGCTCGTAAATCCGTCGGAACTTACCGTAGGTAGCGGATCAGTTTCCTGGTATAATATGACAAGTCAAAGAACAACCGCGCATCTCCCTCTCAGGACACGAGGTACGTCAAAGCAATGTAGCCTCAATTGCTTGGGATCAATTCCAAGCTCGGCACTTGCTCAGTTTGGCCACCTCGGGAGAACAGAGTCCGGATGGCAGATGCATGAAATAGACAGCTCCCAATATCAACTGTGGTCCTCGCGCGCCGAAGTGGATGCATCCCTGCAGGCATGTTTCTGCATGACGTCATCGTCTGAAGCAGCTTCTGCGGGAACACCTGGTGCCACCCGCAGGAAGAACGGGAACCTGCACCTGTAGGTTCAGCATGCCATGGCGTTTCATCGTGCATCATCCGTCTCAAAGACCCAAGATCTCGCACTCGCATGTGCGCATGAGACCCCAGCCGAGGTCTCGGGAAGCCTGTCCGATTTTCGAGTTTTGGCTCACGTAGTGTGAAGGAATTTACTTTAAAGCTTTGATGTGCAGATTCCGCTCAGGATAATGCTTGGGCTCGCGGTCTGCGGAATCAAGTGCATGACCTGGCGGACAGCTCATCTGGCGACATCAAAACGAAAGTCGATCGAAGTCATGCAGGGACTCGGTTCAGAGCACTGCGCAAGCTGCGCCACATCATCTGAACCTTGGCAACGTTGACAGAGCCGACGGCCCCAAGGCATGCGGTGCATCTGTCGCCATGCCATGTGCGAGCCGCTGCAGCTAACAGAGTCACAAAAAACAGAATCAGCTTTCACGGCTTGCAAAGTTCACCAATAGCTCATCCCCATGCTCAAGACTCTAACCCCAAAGCGCTCAGCTGTACACGTTAAGCCCTGGTCAAGGCGATGCCTGTCGACACCCTGAGGCCTCCCTCAGCCTCCAAATTATGCGTTTGAGTATAACCATGAAATACGGGAGGAGGGGGACTTGGCAAGTCCAGAAAGTGCCTTATTTTGGAGGGGCTTAAGCATTCAGAACTGAAGTGACCTGACTTACCCTTTTTGCCAAGCCCCATGATCCCGTAAGAGGCATAGGGCCACGTCAAGTGCTGTGTGCTGCCACTGGCCACCTGAAGCCTGTCTTACCAGTGACCCTGTGGCCTGCAACCCCTTGGGGTCCGGCTGATCGAGCCATCAATGATGCCGCTGACGACCTGCGCGAGGTAACGACGACCAACCGCCCACGACAAACTACCCCAATGACGGCAGCATCAAAGAAAGGGGGTCAGTCAGCCGTCAAGTGACAAGCACATCATCGTGGCGATTGCATGAAGCAGCATGCAAGCCGACCTGTTTGCAGAGGTCGACATCGCGAGGAGCGCCAGTGATCTTCACCTGAGGTAAGCACATCCGTCACAGCACAGCTGTGCTCACAGAGGAGGGATAGCGGCAAAGCGCAGATTGCAATTTGCCTGTGCCATCTCCTCTTTGGGGGCGTGCTGCATGACAACGACGTGAACCCTCAGCAACGCCACCAATACGGAGCCCAATAGCTGAGCCCAGTCATACGCACGCCTCCCACACCTCAGAGCTCGGCTTTGCATGTACTTGGATGGCCCTCAACCTTTTGGCGCGTACGCCGATCAACCTCCCGACCTGCACACACATGTTGAACGCGAACAAGTCCTTCCTAGAAGACCACGACGCACAAACAGACATCGCCGATGCCCCTCACGAAAAGGCAGTACACTTCTGCAAGAAGCTAGACAGGCAAGTGTGACACGATGCTGCGCTGGTTGAGCTCCATGCCGAGCTCTGTGGGATCTCCATGACGATCAGCAAGCCGACAACAGCAGCTTTTCAAAAAAACCAGCGCAAGAAATAAGCAGCTGCCACAGAAGCCTCCAACACTGCGCTCGGGCTGTGACATGCGAAATGCTCGACATGTAGCTGGATGCCAGACTCACTTCAGCCAGTCGACTGCCACTTGACCCACACACTTTAGCATACGGCTGCACTCATGCAATTTTACCTTTCTGCAATTTCTGCACACCGAAAATGGCGGACCCTATTCTAGCACCCTAAATAGTAGGATCCCTATTATAAGGACCCCAAACTACGGTACCCCTATTTTGGGAAACTCCCACATGCGCACCTGTACATGTATGCGTGTTGGATACCCTGCTTTAGCTACTATGCTTGATTTATCATGCTTGATGCATACCTTGAGCCCTCGTTTCTACTTGCCGTGTGTGTTGCCTACATCCTGATACACAGCGACATCAGCAGTCCACAACGATTCGCAGCATCCCATGAAGCCCAAGGCTCAAGTGCATCTGCTTTCTCAGAGCGCGAAGACGTGCGAAAGACTGCATGCATGCAATCAGCCGTGCCCAGATGCCTGTCACTTCCGATGCGGTAGCTGCACGACACTCATCTAAATTACGGCTCGAAAATCGGAAGAGTTCGGGCACTTCAGCAGAATAAGCGGCAGCCTAGCTGCAATCTGCAGGTGTAGTGAAACGCTCTTGCCAGCTCCAACTTTCAAATACTCCACGTCTCTTCAGTACTCGAAAACTCTGAAACATCATCTTGACGATTAGTTGACCCAGATTTAGAAAATATGTTGAACTTGAGAGCTCTGGGGTGTAGTATGTTGAAACTGTTACAGGCGAGCCCGAAAAATCCGAGTGAAGCTTGACTCGCCAATATATCAGCAAAACCTATGATGACGAACTCATCTCCATGCACACCTGTACAGATATACATGTGCATATACATACACATTTGTATAGGCCGTCCATAATCACGGAGTCAGCGCAGTCGTCACGCCACTCCCTGTTTCTATCGACGTCTGCTGTTTCTGTGCACGCTCAGCTATCTGTTCTCCACCGCTGAGTGCGAGACGCCAGCCCCCAAATTCGCCGTTCGTGCCCCTTGCCGGCGCAATGCGATGACCACAAATCCAACATGTTCAGGGAATGCCATAGGGGCCATCGCAAATTCACGGCACCAACCAACAGGGAGCCCGCCCTAGAGATCCCGTCCGAGAAGCACCCCCACAGCAGTCCATTCGTAAAGTGGAGCTCCATTTTCTGCTTCCAGCTGTATGCGATTCAGTGTTTTCTTTCTAGCGTGTGACAACATATGTTGGAATAAAAGGATATCGCCTGTAACCGACTGCGGCATACTGCGGCAGAGTATGATAAAAAGGCTTACGGAAGCCTGTCTCTGAGACTTGCCTGAAGCAACTTCATCGTGCGATTCTACTTTGACTACTACGCGCCGCGGTCTGGGAGAATGCGGCCTCAACAAAAGAAGCAGACTTGCCATGGTGCAGCAGCCACACATTCACAACTTTGCCGTTTCATGGGAACCTCATCCGTAGATCTACCTGAGAAGCTTAAACGCAACACTGTCGGGCTGTGATGCATGCATGCATATTTGGTTGCCCTGCTTTCGACTGTGTTGCGTGATTTGTCATGCTTGATACATGCCTTGAGCCTCATGTCGCTAGCAATGCTACATGCCTTGGCCTTTGCCCCATCCCGACACGCAAGGGCGTCAGCAGTCCACAACCCTTTCGCACGCAGCATCCCGTGAAGCACAAAGCTCAAGTGCATTTGCTGTGTCGGGGCGCGATTGGCGTGCGAAAGACTGCTGCGGCAAGACATGCGGTGGTCATGTCAGCCGTGCCCAGATGGGTGTGCCTTCTTATGCAAGCTTCACAACACTCACAGAAGCTATATGTCGAACATCGGAAGATTCCGGGAACTTCAGCTGAATGAGCTGCAGCCTAGCTGCAGTCGCCGATGCGGTGAAACTCGCTTGCCAGCTACAACTCTGTTTATGGTTGAAGTGGCCTTCTCGCTACAGCCGAGCAGCTCCCACTTTCAAATGCTCTGCCCCAAGCCGGAAGTGTTTTTGGCAAGTCGTTCGGGAAGTTCGGTAGGCAGTCAAGTAGCGACGGATGCAAGATCTTCTGTAGTATGGGGCATAGGGCACAGGAGGTTTAGGAAAGCTCAAGGCCTTCAGGGCTTCCAGCAGTTACAGTCCTCGTCGGTCACCCTGTCCACGGCAGCAGCACCTGGCAGCCAAATCACGGTTTCGCACAGGCGCACAGCCACATGTGGCCGTACAAGCGCTGCCGACCATAAAACCATCTGGGCTTCTAATGCGGCACGCCACCTTGCCGTCAGGAAGAGTGACAGGCTGAAGCGTCACCTGCGGAAGCTGGATTTTGGTGAGTGCTGAGTGCAAGCCCAGTGCCAACTGACTCAGTATGCGCATGAGGTGTGCAAGATAGGCTGGCATGAGCAGCGCGGACCGTCGTCTCGCACAGCCGATGATGTTTGCCAGAATGGTTGTGGCACTCCTGCGAACATGCTGACAACGAAAGCCCCGCTACACAGCAGCCACACCTCTAACAAGCCTGAGGTGCCTCGAAGATTTCTTCCTTCCCAAAGGATCCACGCACGGCATGGGGCCATCTGCGGACGTTGTAGTGCGCCGGCCCTGCGCTGTCTGCAAAGACACGACGAAGCTAGCCAAAGGAGGAGTTTCCAGCAACTTCGGCAAACAAGTGTCACAAGTCCTGGTCCAGCGGTTGCCAAGGCGGCGAAGCGAGGTGCGGAACACCCAAACCCGACCTTGACCACACGACTATACGTATTGTGTGTTGTAAGTTCAAGATCGAAGTAAATTAGCATGACGGTTCCTGAACTGCTGCGCCGTGGGCTCGGCTAGGAAAACCTCAAAAAACGCTCTCCCGAACCCTCTCCACTAAAGCACTGCCCATCAGAGTCTTATGCTCCGCTTCAGTGACTTTTTTTTTCTCAAAAACACCGTCAAGTTAAACATCCTTCGGGCACCGGCGTGCACAAGTCGCAGCAGCACCTTCCTGTTACAGAGTCCAACACAACTTCCTGTCTTCCCTGCGCAACTCAATGCGCTCGTTTTGTATCTGCTTTGACGCTGCTTCGTCAGTCCGAGGACCCGGGCGACGCGAGATCCCGACTTGAGGGGCTTCGGGACAGCAGAACTGCCTCGGGCACGCAACAGATTGCTCCGAAGCTGCCGTGATCTCGCAGGGTAGCAGCGACGCCATCAAGACAGAATCCATCACGGAAGTCGGCTGAGAGAATTAACTACGTAACTACGTAGCTTTCTAGGGCCAGCACCACCGGCTCAAGCGCAAGTGCTGCAGCTCAGACTTTGGGTCGCGTGAAGGATACATGCAGTGCTGGATCTGGGAACCCAAGCCGAAGGTCATCGCGTTCATATTGTCTGCACCATCCCTGCATGCACAAGGTCGGCCGGAAGCCGCAACAACCCTCCCAGGAGTTCAGTTTGCGACTGCTCACTACTGGTGGATCTTGTGGAGCACAGCAGTGGCACACGATCAAAACCGCCAGGTGCGAACATCGGATACAAGCTTGAATACTCCTGGGGCTTTCTCACAGGGCAGGAAGCAATCAAGCTTTCAAGCATGCCGGCATGGCTCTCGGTTTATCCTGGCTTCCATAAGCATGAGCCTTGGTGGAGTGTTTGCTCTCATTTCTTCTCAAAGCAGCGGCACTCCCCGAATTACTTGGCCTGGAAATTGATGAATGCCGTTCTGGCCGACTCAAACTATCTCCGGGCATTTCCGGGCCAGCACTGCGCTCCCACCGTGCTAAGGCCGCAGCAGCCGGGCATCGTCCAAACACTTGGTCTGACGTCAAAGGACAGGTTACCCCAAACCATCCTAAACCCTGCAACAAGCACTTCAGGCGTTAGGATCCGGCTGCAACTGTAGAAGAGACGCTTCGCCAAGCAGGGTAACTCAAGACATGTGTCTAGAGCTGTTGGAAAGCGTAACCGTTACTTCGTTTTTAGGCTGTAGAGCTATAACTCGCAAAAACACAAGGTGCGTTGCAGCAACTCGAACGGCTTCACATCAGCCGTACGACGAGCTCCATGCATCACTGTAGTGTATCGGGCCGTGGATGCTAGGATAATCGTAATCCATGTCAGAAGTCCAAGGTGATTTATGCTGGGTATGGGGGCACGCTCGACTCTTGACGATGTCCACATGGCAGATGCTGATTCTAGCATGATGCAACACTTGTTTTGCACTGCATCCTGATGACCTCGGCGGTGATATGTGGCGATGCTCGTTGTTCTCCCTACTGGAATTTGCATCGCCAGGGCCTTGGGATTGGAACTGACCTTGCTCTTGACCTTGGGCTCCTGACCAGGAGATCGTTGCGTAAAGTGGAACTCATGTCACAGGGATCGGAAGCTCAGGTGCAAGACGAGCCAAGCTGCCCGGCTGAAAAGCGATGCGCAACCCTGGGAAAACTGCCGAGTCGACCAACGGGCTTTGCCGCGGGACTCAGGCCTAAGTCCTTCCGGCCGGCCAGGCGCGAGCCCAGCAGCACGGGCCGCTTCATATCGGCCTCAGCACAGACTCCGCAAACATTTCGGACCCTCGAACCGCATCTCACGGTTGCTCGCGGCCGCTGAAGCAGGCAAGATCGCAGAGAAAAGGGCAGGGGCAAAAGCAAAAAACACTTGACAACGCATCGAAGCATCCATTGCCTGGCCTTGGGGCACGCCATCTTGTCTTAGAGACTTGTGCCCTTAAACTCAAGAGCTCGACTCAGCTTGCTGAAACTTGGGCACCAAGAAGCTGCAGGTTCAAGTCTGAATCGGAGAGGCATCCTGAGACCATCAAGCCAACAAACCGACGTCCTGGTATCAAAGCATGTTCTGCACCTTTCTCACCCTCCGGCATGCAGGCGCTGCTCCGCCAATGAATTAGGAAAGCCCGCGACTCCGCCGAGCGGCAGCCTTCTACCGGGCCTCCCATAGACTTGGATGGAGCACGGGGGATGCAGCCCATCTCCTCACCCTACCCTTCTGCTTAGTGATAGTGCTACGATAGTAATGCTAGTAACTGTGTACGCAAAAGACTGTAGTGAGAAAGAACCGCCACCAATCAAAAGCAAGTTGGCAGCGCCAAAAAACTACCGCATTACTGTATAACGAGGAACTTCTGATCAACTGGCACGTCTGAGAGTGAACATGTGTATGCACATGTCACACTGACCTAGCGGGCCTACTGTAGCGCAGAGGGTCACTCGGATGGCGCTGCTTTGAAGAAATCATCCCCTGCGCTTTTTATAGTGACCCGCTCCGCCCTGATACTTCTTCTTGCTCTCCTCAAAGGATGACCTTCCTTCGCCTGCCGGCCTGCGCCAGGCGCACTGCATCTGTCTGGCTTCTCTTGCTCGCAATGTACGTTGGAACAGCGCTAGCTGCGAGTAGAACAAGGCAACTTCGGTGCGAAGTTGGAGGGATGCATTTTCGGCCGTCGACGACGAATGAATTGCGATGGATTTGCGGCTGCGCGATGGAGCCTTCGGACTGCCCGGCGAATTGAGTTCGTTGGAGGCTGTCGGGTGGTTTCATGCGCCAGCCAAGAGTTCGACAAAGAAGTGCACATACAATGATCGTTAGCTCTGCTACCTATCGTGCCAGGAACTGTTCACGGAATGTGCACCGTGTCCGCCTCAATGCGAACCACCCTCAGACCAAAAACGAAACAGGTCCCAAGGCCAAGGATTGAAGCATGACTTCCGCACCTGATCCTCGGCAGCCTGACAGCGCTGGCTCGTGTGAGAAGAACCTGAAAATCAGCGTGCATGCGAAGCATCCGTACTGCGTCATCTACCGAGCTTTTGATACAAACCTCGTGATATTTGACAGCAACACACGGCGACGGTTCTTTCCTTGACCGCGGCATGCCATTGCACGGTAGGCATGCGTCATCATCCAAACAAAGCTGGTTGGCTTGGTTGTGAGGGTCGAGCAAGCACGTGCTTACCGTCAGCACATGTCGCATGCCCAATCATGCTAGGATGACCAGGCTATACAAAGCAGCCACGAGAACCACGCTCGAAGGAAGTATGCCCGAGACAGAAGCCATGTCATGTCCGATGCCGATGCTCGTAAATCCGTCGGAACTTACCGTAGGTAGCGGATCAGTTTCCTGGTATAATATGACAAGTCAAAGAACAACCGCGCATCTCCCTCTCAGGACACGAGGTACGTCAAAGCAATGTAGCCTCAATTGCTTGGGATCAATTCCAAGCTCGGCACTTGCTCAGTTTGGCCACCTCGGGAGAACAGAGTCCGGATGGCAGATGCATGAAATAGACAGCTCCCAATATCAACTGTGGTCCTCGCGCGCCGAAGTGGATGCATCCCTGCAGGCATGTTTCTGCATGACGTCATCGTCTGAAGCAGCTTCTGCGGGAACACCTGGTGCCACCCGCAGGAAGAACGGGAACCTGCACCTGTAGGTTCAGCATGCCATGGCGTTTCATCGTGCATCATCCGTCTCAAAGACCCAAGATCTCGCACTCGCATGTGCGCATGAGACCCCAGCCGAGGTCTCGGGAAGCCTGTCCGATTTTCGAGTTTTGGCTCACGTAGTGTGAAGGAATTTACCTTAAAGCTTTGATGTGCAGATTCCGCTCAGGATAATGCTTGGGCTCGCGGTCTGCGGAATCAAGTGCATGACCTGGCGGACAGCTCATCTGGCGACATCAAAACGAAAGTCGATCGAAGTCATGCAGGGACTCGGTTCAGAGCACTGCGCAAGCTGCGCCACATCATCTGAACCTTGGCAACGTTGACAGAGCCGACGGCCCCAAGGCATGCGGTGCATCTGTCGCCATGCCATGTGCGAGCCGCTGCAGCTAACAGAGTCACAAAAAACAGAATCAGCTTTCACGGCTTGCAAAGTTCACCAATAGCTCATCCCCATGCTCAAGACTCTAACCCCAAAGCGCTCAGCTGTACACGTTAAGCCCTGGTCAAGGCGATGCCTGTCGACACCCTGAGGCCTCCCTCAGCCTCCAAATTATGCGTTTGAGTATAACCATGAAATACGGGAGGAGGGGGACTTGGCAAGTCCAGAAAGTGCCTTATTTTGGAGGGGCTTAAGCACTCAGAACTGAAGTGACCTGACTTACCCTTTTTGCCAAGCCCCATGATCCCGTAAGAGGCATAGGGCCACGTCAAGTGCTGTGTGCTGCCACTGGCCACCTGAAGCCTGTCTTACCAGTGACCCTGTGGCCTGCAACCCCTTGGGGTCCGGCTGATCGAGCCATCAATGATGCCGCTGACGACCTGCGCGAGGTAACGACGACCAACCGCCCACGACAAACTACCCCAATGACGGCAGCATCAAAGAAAGGGGGTCAGTCAGCCGTCAAGTGACAAGCACATCATCGTGGCGATTGCATGAAGCAGCATGCAAGCCGACCTGTTTGCAGAGGTCGACATCGCGAGGAGCGCCAGTGATCTTCACCTGAGGTAAGCACATCCGTCACAGCACAGCTGTGCTCACAGAGGAGGGATAGCGGCAAAGCGCAGATTGCAATTTGCCTGTGCCATCTCCTCTTTGGGGGCGTGCTGCATGACAACGACGTGAACCCTCAGCAACGCCACCAATACGGAGCCCAATAGCTGAGCCCAGTCATACGCACGCCTCCCACACCTCAGAGCTCGGCTTTGCATGTACTTGGATGGCCCTCAACTTTTTGGCGCGTACGCCGATCAACCTCCCGACCTGCACACACATGTTGAACGCGAACAAGTCCTTCCTAGAAGACCACGACGCACAAACAGACATCGCCGATGCCCCTCACGAAAAGGCAGTACACTTCTGCAAGAAGCTAGACAGGCAAGTGTGACACGATGCTGCGCTGGTTGAGCTCCATGCCGAGCTCTGTGGGATCTCCATGACCTCAGCAAGCCGACAACAGCAGCTTTTCAAAAAAACCACCGCAAGAAATAAGCAGCTGCCACAGAAGCCTCCAACACTGCGCTCGGGCTGTGACATGCGAAATGCTCGACATGTAGCTGGATGCCAGACTCACTTCAGCCAGTCGACTGCCACTTGACCCACACACTTTAGCATACGGCTGCACTCATGCAATTTTACCTTTCTGCGATTTCTGCACACCGAAAATGGGGGACCCTATTCTAGCACCCTAAATAGTAGGATCCCTATTATAAGGACCCCAAACTACGGTACCCCTATTTTGGGAAACTCCCACATGCGCACCTGTACATGTATGCGTGTTGGATACCCTGCTCTAGCTATTATGCTTGATTTATCATGCTTGATGCATACCTTGAGCCCTCGTTTCTACTTGCCGTGTGTGTTGCCTACATCCTGATACACAGCGACATCAGCAGTCCACAACGATTCGCAGCATCCCATGAAGCCCAAGGCTCAAGTGCATCTGCTTTCTCAGAGCGCGAAGACGTGCGAAAGACTGCATGCATGCAATCAGCCGTGCCCAGATGCCTGTCACTTCCGATGCGGTAGCTGCACGACACTCATCTAAATTACGGCTCGAAAATCGGAAGAGTTCGGGCACTTCAGCAGAATAAGCGGCAGCCTAGCTGCAATCTGCAGGTGTAGTGAAACGCTCTTGCCAGCTCCAACTTTCAAATACTCCACGTCTCTTCAGTACTCGAAAACTCTGAAACATCATCTTGACGATTAGTTGACCCAAATTTAGAAAATATGTTGAACTTGAGAGCTCTGGGGTGTAGTATGTTGAAACTGTTACAGGCGAGCCCGAAAAATCCGAGTGAAGCTTGACTCGCCAATATATCAGCAAAACCTATGATGACGAACTCATCTCCATGCACACCTGTACAGATATACATGTGCATATACATACACATTTTTATAGGCCGTCCATAATCACGGAGTCAGCGCAGTCGTCACGCCACTCCCTGTTTCTATCGACGTCTGCTGTTTCTGTGCACGCTCAGCTATCTGTTCTCCACCGCTGAGTGCGAGACGCCAGCCCCCAAATTCGCCGTTCGTGCCCCTTGCCGGCGCAATGCGATGACCACAAATCCAACATGTTCAGGGAATGCCATAGGGGCCATCGCAAATTCACGGCACCAACCAACAGGGAGCCCGCCCTAGAGATCCCGTCCGAGAAGCACCCCCACAGCAGTCCATTCGTAAAGTGGAGCTCCATTTTCTGCTTCCAGCTGTATGCGATTCAGTGTTTTCTTTCTAGCGTGTGACAACATATGTTGGAATAAAAGGATATCGCCTGTAACCGACTGCGGAATACTGCGGCAGAGTATGATAAAAAGGCTTACGGAAGCCTGTCTCTGAGACTTGCCTGAAGCAACTTCATCGTGCGATTCTACTTTGACTACTACGCGCCGCGGTCTGGGAGAATGCGGCCTCAACAAAAGAAGCAGACTTGCCATGGTGCAGCAGCCACACATTCACAACTTTGCCGTTTCATGGGAACCTCATCCGTAGATCTACCTGAGAAGCTTAAACGCAACACTGTCGGGCTGTGATGCATGCATGCATATTTGGTTGCCCTGCTTTCGACTGTGTTGCGTGATTTGTCATGCTTGATACATGCCTTGAGCCTCATGTCGCTAGCAATGCTACATGCCTTGGCCTTTGCCCCATCCCGACACGCAAGGGCGTCAGCAGTCCACAACCCTTTCGCTCGCAGCATCCCGTGAAGCACAAAGCTCAAGTGCATTTGCTGTGTCGGGGCGCGATTGGCGTGCGAAAGACTGCTGCGGCAAGACATGCGGTGGTCATGTCAGCCGTGCCCAGATAGGTGTGCCTTCTTATGCAAGCTTCACAACACTCACAGAAGCTATATGTCGAACATCGGAAGATTCCGGGAACTTCAGCTGAATGAGCTGCAGCCTAGCTGCAGTCGCCGATGCGGTGAAACTCGCTTGCCAGCTACAACTCTGTTTATGGTTGAAGTGGCCTTCTCGCTACAGCCGAGCAGCTCCCACTTTCAAATGCTCTGCACCAAGCCGGAAGTGTTTTTGGCAAGTCGTTCGGGAAGTTCGGTAGGCAGTCAAGTAGCGACGGATGCAAGATGATGCAAGATCTTCTGTAGTATGGGGCATAGGGCACAGGAGGTTTAGGAAAGCTCAAGGCCTTCAGGGCTTCCAGCAGTTACAGTCCTCGTCGGTCACCCTGTCCACGGCAGCAGCACCTGGCAGCCAAATCACGGTTTCGCACAGGCGCACAGCCACATGTGGCCGTACAAGCGCTGCCGACCATAAAACCATCTGGGCTTCTAATGCGGCACGCCACCTTGCCGTCAGGAAGAGTGACAGGCTGAAGCGTCACCTGCGGAAGCTGGATTTTGGTGAGTGCTGAGTGCAAGCCCAGTGCCAACTGACTCAGTATGCGCATGAGGTGTGCAAGATAGGCTGGCATGAGCAGCGCGGACCGTCGTCTCGCACAGCCGATGATGTTTGCCAGAATGGTTGTGGCACTCCTGCGAACATGCTGACAACGAAAGCCCCGCTACACAGCAGCCACACCTCTAACAAGCCTGAGGTGCCTCGAAGATTTCTTCCTTCCCAAAGGATCCACCCACGGCATGGGGCCATCTGCGGACGTTGTAGTGCGCCGGCCCTGCGCTGTCTGCAAAGACACGACGAAGCTAGCCAAAGGAGGAGTTTCCAGCAACTTCGGCAAACAAGTGTCACAAGTCCTGGTCCAGCGGTTGCCAAGGTGGCGAAGCGAGGTGCGGAACACCCAAACCCGACCTTGACCACACGACTATACGTATTGTGTGTTGTAAGTTCAAGATCGAAGTAAATTAGCATGACGGTTCCTGAACTGCTGCGCCGTGGGCTCGGCTAGGAAAACCTCAAAAAACGCTCTCCCGAACCCTCTCCACTAAAGCACTGCCCATCAGAGTCTTATGCTCCGCTTCAGTGACTGTTTTTTTGCTCAAAAACACCGTCAAGTTAAACATCCTTCGGGCACCGGCGTGCACAAGTCGCAGCAGCACCTTCCTGTTACAGAGTCCAACACAACTTCCTGCCTTCCCTGCGCAACTCAATGCGCTCGTTTTGTATCTGCTTTGACGCTGCTTCGTCAGTCCGAGGACCCGGGCGACGCGAGATCCCGACTTGAGGGGCTTCGGGACAGCAGAACTGCCTCGGGCACGCAACAGATTGCTCCGAAGCTGCCGTGATCTCGCAGGGTAGCAGCGACGCCATCAAGACAGAATCCATCACGGAAGTCGGCTGAGAGAATTAACTACGTAACTACGTAGCTTTCTAGGGCCAGCACCACCGGCTCAAGCGCAAGTGCTGCAGCTCAGACTTTGGGTCGCGTGAAGGATACATGCAGTGCTGGATCTGGGAACCCAAGCCGAAGGTCATCGCGTTCATATTGTCTGCACCATCCCTGCATGCACAAGGTCGGCCGGAAGCCGCAACAACCCTCCCAGGAGTTCAGTTTGCGACTGCTCACTACTGGTGGATCTTGTGGAGCACAGCAGTGGCACACGATCAAAACCGCCAGGTGCGAACATCGGATACAAGCTTGAATACTCCTGGGGCTTTCTCACAGGGCAGGAAGCAATCAAGCTTTCAAGCATGCCGGCATGGCTCTCGGTTTATCCTGGCTTCCATAAGCATGAGCCTTGGTGGAGTGTTTGCTCTCATTTCTTCTCAAAGCAGCGGCACTCCCCGAATTACTTGGCCTGGAAATTGATGAATGCCGTTCTGGCCGACTCAAACTATCTCCGGGCATTTCCGGGCCAGCACTGCGCTCCCACCGTGCTAAGGCCGCAGCAGCCGGGCATCGTCCAAACACTTGGTCTGACGTCAAAGGACAGGTTACCCCAAACTATCCTAAACCCTGCAACAAGCACTTCAGGCGTTAGGATCCGGCTGCAACTGTAGAAGAGACGCTTCGCCAAGCAGGGTAACTCAAGACATGTGTCTAGAGCTGTTGGAAAGCGTAACCGTTACTTCGTTTTTAGGCTGTAGAGCTATAACTCGCAAAAACACAAGGTGCGTTGCAGCAACTCGAACGGCTTCACATCAGCCGTACGACGAGCTCCATGCATCACTGTAGTGTATCGGGCCGTGGATGCTAGGATAATCGTAATCCATGTCAGAAGTCCAAGGTGATTTATGCTGGGTATGGGGGCACGCTCGACTCTTGACGATGTCCACATGGCAGATGCTGATTCTAGCATGATGCAACACTTGTTTTGCACTGCATCCTGATGACCTCGGCGGTGATATGTGGCGATGCTCGTTGTTCTCCCTACTGGAATTTGCATCGCCAGGGCCTTGGGATTGGAACTGACCTTGCTCTTGACCTTGGGCTCCTGACCAGGAGATCGTTGCGTAAAGTGGAACTCATGTCACAGGGATCGGAAGCTCAGGTGCAAGACGAGCCAAGCTGCCCGGCTGAAAAGCGATGCGCAACCCTGGGAAAACTGCCGAGTCGACCAACGGGCTTTGCCGCGGGACTCAGGCCTAAGTCCTTCCGGCCGGCCAGGCGCGAGCCCAGCAGCACGGGCCGCTTCATATCGGCCTCAGCACAGACTCCGCAAACATTTCGGACCCTCGAACCGCATCTCACGGTTGCTCGCGGCCGCTGAAGCAGGCAAGATCGCAGAGAAAAGGGCAGGGGCAAAAGCAAAAAACACTTGACAACGCATCGAAGCATCCATTGCCTGGCCTTGGGGCACGCCATCTTGTCTTAGAGACTTGTGCCCTTAAACTCAAGAGCTCGACTCAGCTTGCTGAAACTTGGGCACCAAGAAGCTGCAGGTTCAAGTCTGAATCAGAGAGGCATCCTGAGACCATCAAGCCAACAAACCGACGTCCTGGTATCAAAGCATGTTCTGCACCTTTCTCACCCTCCGGCATGCAGGCGCTGCTCCGCCAATGAATTAGGAAAGCCCGCGACTCCGCCGAGCGGCAGCCTTCTACCGGGCCTCCCATAGACTTGGATGGAGCACGGGGGATGCAGCCCATCTCCTCACCCTACCCTTCTGCTTAGTGATAGTGCCACGATAGTAATGCTAGTAACTGTGTACGCAAAAGACTGTAGTGAGAAAGAACCGCCACCAATCAAAAGCAAGTTGGCAGCGCCAAAAAACTACCGCATTACTGTATAACGAGGAACTTCTGATCAACTGGCACGTCTGAGAGTGAACATGTGTATGCACATGTCACACTGACCTAGCGGGCCTACTGTAGTGCAGAGGGTCACTCGGATGGCGCTGCTTTGAAAAAATCATCCTCTGCGCTTTTTGTAGTGACCCGCTCCGCCCTGATACTTCTTCTTGCTCTTCTCAGAGGATGGCCTTCCTTCGCCTGCCGGCCTGCGCCAGGCGCACTGCATCTGTCTGGCTTCTCTTGCTCGCAATGTACGTTGGAACAGCGCTAGCCGCCAGTAGAACAAGGCAACTTCGGTGCGAAGTTGGAGGGATGCATTTTCGGCTGTCGACGACAAATGAATTGCGATGGATTTGCGGCTGCGCGATGGAGCCTTCGGACTGCCCGGCGAATTGAGTTCGTTGGAGGCTGTCGGGTGGTTTCATGCACCAGCCAAGAGTTCGACAAAGAAGTGCACATACAATGATCGTTAGCTCTGCTACCTATCGTGCCAGGAACTGTTCACGGAATGTGCACCGTGTCCGCCTCAATGCGAACCACCCTCAGACCAAAAACGAAACAGGTCCCAAGGCCAAGGATTGAAGCATGACTTCCGCACCTGATCCTCGGCAGCCTGACAGCGCTGGCTCGTGTGAGAAGAACCTGAGAATCAGCGTGCATGCGAAGCATCCGTACTGCGTCATCTACCGAGCTTTTGATACAAACCTGAACGGCCTCCTTTGATACAACACTCGTCGTGTTTGACAGCAACACGCGGCGACGGTTCCTTCTTTGACTGCGGCATGCCATTGCACGGGAAACGTGCGTCACCATCCAAACAAGGCTGGTCGGCTTGGTAGCGAGTGCGGGTATAAGCACGGGCTAACCGTCAGCACATGCCAACGCACGCCAGGATGACCAGGCTGCAAAAACGAGAACCATCCTCGAAGCAAATATGCCCGACACAGAAGACATGTCCGATGCCGATGCTCGTAAATTCATCGGAACTTCCTGTGGTTATATGACAAGTCAAAGAACAACCGCGCGGCAAGCAACAACCGGCTCCCCCCTCTTGCGATCAATCTCCCTCTCAGGACACGAGGTACGTCGAAAGCAATGCAGCCTTGATTTCTTGAGGTTGATCACTTCCAAGCTCGGTACTTGCTCAGCTTGGCCACCTCGGGAGAACAGAGTCCGGATGGCTGAGGCATGGCGAACATCAGCTCCCAACCTCAACTGTGGTCCTCTCGCGCCGAGGCGACGCAAACGTCTGAAGCAGCTTCTGAGGGAACACCTGGTGCCACCCGCAGGAAGAACGGGTGTAGGTTCAGCGTTCCATGGCGCTCCATCGTGCATCATCCGTCTCAAGGACCCAAGATTTCGCACTCGCATGTGCGCATGAGGCCCCAGCCGAGGTCTCGGGAAGCCTGCGCGATCTTCGATTTTTGGCTCACGTAGTGTGAAGGAATTTACTTTAAAGCTTTGATGTGCAGATTCCGCTCAGGACAATGCTTGGGCTCGCGGTCTGTGGAATCAAGTGCATGACCTGGAGGACAGCTCATTTGGCGACATCAAAACGAAAGTCGATCGAAGTCACGCAGGGGCTCGGTCCAGAGCACGGTGCAAGCTGCGCCACATCATCTGAACCTTGGCAATGCTGACAGAACCGACGGCCCGAAGGTGTGCGGTGCATCGGTCGGCATGTACGAGCCGCTGCAGCTAACACAGTCATATTAACAGAATCATCTGCCTCTGCGACTAGGAACCCAAAGCAACCCTAAACCCTAAACCAAACTTCAATCCCTAAAACCCTGGAGCACTAAGCCGTAAACGTCAAAGCCTGAAGCCCTGGTCAAGCCGATTGCCTGTCGACAGGTCTGAAGCCAAGCCCTCCGGAGGGCCTAATCATGATCATGTTTCATATATCGATTAAGTATAGTTACGTTTAGATAATATACATATAATAATATACTTTCCTTAGCCTTCCTTGTGCCTCCAAAGTCAAACCGGGAGTGAAACCATCACTGAAAACGGAAAGTGAAAGCATTCTTCGTTGCATTCGAGCTGGTTCCCTACATCGACATCAGAAAGCGCCCGAACAACCCCAAAACCCTCAAAGAAACGAAAGGAAACAACTAAAATATCTTGCCATGGACGAACATCCGCTCGGCATGCGACAAGTTCTAGATCATCCCATGCCGAAACATCCAAGACAATCTCAAGAGAGAGGTGTCTGAGTGGCTGATTTCAAATAGCGGCCGCGCGCGCGCCCACAATCTCAATTCTTAAACACAAGCAGTGATAATCAGCCCTAATCGTTGTCAGCAGCAACCACTGAAATACGTTAATCACGCTACTTAGTAGCTTCACTGAATGATTATATACTTGAACTGGTTCGAATTCTGCGGTGAGAATGGGAAGGATTACATTAATTAAATACATGGAAAGTATTCCAACAACTGATGAGACTAGCTGAATCAACAAAATACATCATATCAAAACCTGGCATGAGCCGGGGAAGGATTAAACTAAGTAGCTCATTGTATTTGTCAAAGTGATCCATACAATCGCCCTAATATCCTGGAAATCACTGTCAGCTGAGCAGAGCACCTCGAACGCGACGCACTGGACCTCACAGATCACAACGCGCAAATCCATGACTTAATGGGTCGTGGTGTATGTTATAGGAGATCCTTGTCTCAGCTGCGTGCCAAGCTCAGAACCGCTGCCGACTTTCGTGCGACATCCTGAGCACTCTCGTGGGCGATGGGCGACGCAATTAACCGGAGACCATGAAGAGGCGCGCGCGCACACGCACACACGCACACACGCACACACGCACACGCGCGCACACGCGCGTACACGCGCGCACACGCGCACACGCGCACACGCACCCACACACCCACACACCCACACACCCCCACACCCACACCCACACCCACGCACACACACGCACACACACGCACACACACGCACACACACGCACACTGATGGATTCGGCCAAGAGTACGAGTGCAAGAGGAAAAAGAGAGGCATGTTGTTCATGTTGCAAAAGCTTGTCAGATTGTGGCAACCGTACAACTTGTTTGTTGTCGAATCAACCGTCAAAAGTGGCAACTGAAAACTCTCTAATCTTGGCACAGGGGCCTTCTAATCGGGCTGGCACAGGGGCCCCAGCTCAATTTTGTGCAGGTACAAGGTTTGGCGTCCCAAACCTCTTCCCATGGTGTTGCTAGCTTCGTTGGCCAGCGTCACAACACCATGCGCTGGCCCCCTGCAACATTTGATTCTGTAAATGTCAAATGTCTGATTGAGTTGCAAAGCAAAAATTGCAAACAGTGTAGGAGTGACCCTCTGCTCCCATGTGCTAGGGAGGTTCACACACACACAGCCCCAATGGGGCGTGCCTGCTTCAAGTAGAGTGAAATGTCTGATCCGTAGCAAAAAGAGTGAGTGGCGCACTTTTCTCGCTGTCACTAGCGGTCGGGTGATTGTCGTATTTCCTGATCCGAACAGGTTCTAACAAAAAGCACCGGCTTCAACGTGGCTAATGTGGTGACTGAATCCCAATCATGTAGTCGTCGACGGTTTTGTTCGAAGAAGAAAGCAGGGATTTTAGGAGTTCTGCCGGTGATCTCCTTGATGCGGTAGGAGAAGATCTTGCGAGCTTGTAGAACGTTGTCACCCAGACAAAGCACCACGTGTAAGAGCATGTGCTTGTCTCTGGTGATGCGGTCGGGTGGGTTTTGCAACAGTCATCCGAAAACATTGTCCTGCCATGGAGTACCATGGAAGGCCGGCCTCGGCAGCCTTTCGCTTTGTCATATTTTGCTGCTACCAACCGAGAAACACTTGAACAAGGAATGCAAAACAACATGGACATGCTGTGTGCTCAGGAGAAACAACCAAATGGTGTCGTGCTGACACTCGCATGCGCAGACTTTTTGTCACGCTTAGCGGAGCTTGCAGCCCTAATCCGTCCTGAGTATTAGGATCCAACAGCGAGTTTGTTGGGACAGTCACTCATGATCTTGAAATGGCATCTACATCTGAAACCTGCACGTACCAGCATTTTTGCACAAGCGGTTTTTGACCGCTTATGCTGAATAATTAATAGGATGCACAATATCGTAAGGTGCAATCGAGTCAGAAGACCAAGGATCTCGCGATGGAGATCGGTGTGCGTCCTCAGCCATGTGTGACGTTGCCGTAGGTGACGCTGATGATGTTGAGTGCGAAGAGCGTGTCCTCTTTCGTCTTGTAGTATGTGGATGTTGGCGTTGTTGCTGTGTTGTGGATTGGGATGCTGGTGAGATGTTGCGTGTTTTCTTTGTTTTCACGACTGTTTTGTCCTTTTTGTCTTTGTTGTCTTTCTTCTTTTTTGTCTTCGTTGTGTGCTTTGTTTTTTGCTTGTGTGTGTGACTGACTGCATGGGAGGATGTGGCGGTGTCATCCTTCCTCAGAAAAGCATCAATCTCTTCGGATCCCCATAGGCTGCTGTCGTCGTCTTCGTCCATCTGTGTGCAATCCTAAATATGTTTCAACAACTGTAGTTCTGAGAAATGGCTGCGGAGTCACAACTGCATTAAGGCGTGTGCATACGCTGATCTTCAGAAAAGAGAGAGAGATATACAAAGATACATCACTTGGGCAACCTCACCGGCTGGCATGACCTTTCAACATGGTGCTCTTAATGTTGACCCTCATCAGGGATGATGGGGTTCACATCACAGCTTTGCTGTGTGGTTGTTGGCTGCCGGGGGCAGCAAATGTGCATCTAATTGTCAACTCAGCGATGCTGCTCACGGAGTTCTTGATCGCTTTCTCTTGTTGGATGTAGGAGTTGATGTAGTGGAAGCTGGCTCCTTTTGGGTCGGAGTCGTTGATGTCGGAAGCTGATCAGGTTGCTCCGAATGCTTTCGTATCCACTCTGCAGATGCGATGAAGTACTCACGCCACCATGAAGAGCCGTTAGTGGCCCAGTGCCATCTCCATTGTGATGCCGTGGGAGATCGCGATCTGGTGCGTCGGTCCATGGTGCTAACACAACTGGTTGTTTTGCAAAATGCTGCGGGAAAGAGTGTATCAATCGCTGCATACAAGCACATGTGAAGAGAGTGCACTGGCTGTCTCACTTGGCAAAACAACGATTGTTGTTTTCACCGTCTGCTGCAATCACCCAATGGTGGTATAAAACATGTTTGATCACCTATTGTTGCGAAGCTTCGAGTCTTTCCACTCGTTGCTTTAGCTCTGTAATCTGCCGGGTTGTTTGCAGAATAAACTCGGCTAATTGGTCGCGTAGAGCCTCGTCACTGAATGTGGAAGGTTCACTTCCGGTTTCGGACTCATAGTCCCGATGCTGTGTCAAAATCTCCATGAGGGCTGCGGAGAGAGCTTCACGTCGTGCCTCATCGACGGGTGGCGAATCTGTAGTCGCTGTGTTTGGCGGAAGAGGTGAGTCGCTCATGGCTCGATGTCGGGATTCAAATAGGTGTCACTGTGAGGCAAAACTTCAGAAGGCAGAGTTATGGTATTGTCTGAAAGCAACATGTGTTGAAAAGTGAGACGTATGCACTACCTGGCACTTTTTATACCGGCTTGCCTTAGCAGCATATTCACGACCAATCAGGCGCGTTTTGCCTGATGAGGCTTTCAAGTACGTCGAGCTGCTGTTTGCACGAGGAGAGGATCGCCGTGGTAGCCTCGTGCTGAGTAGTCAACACCGTTGTAGCCTGTTGTATCAGGCGCTCGAGTTTGGCATTCGACTCAAGCAACGAATTGTGAAACTGCGTCATTGCTGCCATAATCTCAGCCGATGAATCCGGCTCAGGGTGATGCGGAGGTGGAAATGGCGGAGTCGCCGGTGCAGCCACTGCTGCGTCCTGTTGTTCTTCCGGATCTTGGTGTTGCTCTTGGTAGTCTTGGAAATCTTCGTCTTCTGCAACACGTAGAAACTGAGAGCGCAAAAGCGCCGGCTGTGGGTTGTGGCTGCCCACCGCAGGTTGCTCGTTGCGGCGTCGGCTGTGCTTGGAGATGGATGGCCGAGGACGGCCGCTCAGCGCTTTGTGGCTCGGCTGCAATCTGCCAGTCATGGCACTTTTATACATGATGATGCCTCAGTTAACCCTGAAAATGGCTGCGGGAAACACTGTGTTAATAAAAGCCTGCTCTCATGTTGCAAAATTGCACGGCTCTGGACCCACGCACGGCAAGCTGGCGCAGTGTTTTGCTTACAGCTGTTGATCAGTATAGCCGGCAGCGATGTAGAGATCGCGCATGGCTCGAATGGCTAATGTGGCCTCGCTGCATGGTGTTGTCACTCTGCGTACCATGCGTGTGCGGGCCTGAAAACTGCTGCGAAGTGTTGAAACAGAGGTGGCTGACTGTGGGTGCAAAATGTCCGCCTTGTGCAAAGTGCATTGATGCGTGAGGCTGCTGTGCTGAGGGTTTATTGCGAAACCCAGGAAAATGTTGGCCGGTTCAGTTTCAAGCTGAACCGGTGGTTTGTAAAAAGATGCATCAGTGAGCTGTGCAAAAGGAGGCAGTCGGGTCAGCTGTGCAGGTAAAAGAAGGACGCGGTTGTCGACGTATCTGGTAGCAAAAAAGAAAGCTTGATCCTGCTTGTTGTGATCTGGAAAATGCTTGTGGTTCGTGAAAAGCTGTTTGTATGTGTGGTGCCAACACTGTTCCTCGACCGCAACAACGATGTTGCATAGGGCTGGGCTGCAGGGCGAGCCCATAGGTGCACCGCGAAATTGCTCAATAAGTGACGTACCGACAGTGAAGTAGTTGAGTCGGAGCACTGCAATGATAAGTTGTGGTATATGTTGTAATTGAATGCATAGTTTGTTGCCTGAGGAGGCTTCTTGCTTCTTTTGTCTGCTTTTGCCCCTGTGGACTCGATGTGTGGGGTCTTTCTGTGAGTGGTCAATGAAGAATTTGGAAGAGTGTAGGGGGTTCTTTTCTCTGTACCATCGAACCATAATGCTGTATGCTGAAAGAAACCGGCTCTGATCGACCGATGTGAAGAAGCCAGCCAAATCCTGGTTGTAAAGGATGTAATCTGTTGAATCGTGTAATTTCCTGCGTTGATGCAGGAAGAGTGCTGTTTGTTTGAGCTGTGTTATGCCATCTCCTTGGTGAAAGGAGTTTGGGCATGCTTGAAAAGTCATCAGCTGCAGTACGTCCGCTAAGGCTTCCCACAATTTTCTGCCCATGGTGTCGATGAACGCCACTATGGGACGGCCTTTTGTGAATTGCTTCTTTCTTTTCGGTAAAATGTAGGCGCGTGGGATGCGTCCCCATTGTGGAAAAGCCCATATGTAAGCTGGAAGAAGGCTGCGGATGTCTGTGTAGACATCAAAGTGGTGTTGTAGAGGTTGGTGCTGCGAGATCCGAAAGATCTCCTTGTCTAAAAAAGTGTTGTGTATGGCAGTGTGATATAGTGCCGGGCAGTACCACGTGAGGCGGTTCGGGAAGTGATCTTCGCAGTGGATGATGCCCGAAGGTATTTTGTGTTGGACTTGCTTGATCATCTTGACCTGGAGTATGTTGTGTTGGTTGCAGTGTGCGTTGTGTTGTGGTATTTGTTCAGATACAAACTGCTTTGCAGTTTGGTGGTTGTAAGGCAGTCCATAGTATCTATGCCATGTGCGTATGGCTCGGCATAATTGTGAAGCCAACTGTGTGGGCTTCTGAAGGCAATTACTTTTGCCGGAGTATGCCAAAAATTGGTGTTGTGGTTGTAGTTCTGCAAGTTGGATAGCAATGTGATTGTTGAAAATATGCTCCTGGGGAACTTGTGAGTGTAATGGTGAGCAGGTACAGGGTGGTGGTGAATCGGGTTGCCATGTAGTATGGGCGTCGCGCCAATTGTGTAGAAGTTGTTGCATGGGTGGGTGTTTCTTGTAGACAGGTTTTGTGCTGGGGAGATGGAATGGTGGAATGTGTTGTTTGTTGCTTGTTAACCGAGAACGCAAAAATTGTCGTAGTTGTTGGGTGAAGGTGGGGTGTAAGAGTGGCTGTAGGTAAATGGGTTTTGTGACAGGAGGTGGTTTAAGTCGTCGTTTCTTGAAGACGGTGTTGAGCGCTTTTTGAGCGTGTCTGCGGTCGCGTCGTGGTAAGTTGTTTGAGAGTTTGTGTAAAGCGTAAACTGTGGCTGCTGGTGTATCTGAGCGAAGGAGTTGCTTTGTTGTGTCGAATCTGGTGCGGGTGTTGGAAGTAAGATGTGAGACTGTGGTCCAGGCCTGTTTTCTGGTGTTGAATAAGGTGGAGTTGGTGAAGCTTCGAATGGAGTGGTGTAGTTTGCCTCGGCGTTGCTTCGCCCATAAAGTGGCTGTGCCGTTGTGCTTGTTGTTGGCTGCTTTTGTGAAGCCGGAAAAAGCTCCTTTCATGTGTGATGTGATGTAGGGAAAGTTGAGCTTGGATTGGTGATGTTGTATGAGAGTGTTCTCTGTGGCTTCTAATTGCTCGGTGGGTATGTTGGCTTGCAATACAATTGGTGTGTATTGGTGGTAGCATTTGTGTTTGTGCCACCATCGTAAAGAAAGTTCGGCTTGTACAATCTTGTGTTGTTGAAGTTGCTTGAATTTTCGATTACGTGTACCCTCTCGCTGTGTGAGAGAGTGACTTGTACTGCCGATGTAAACGTAGCCACGAAAAGGTTGTTGCGTGGTAACTCTGCAGTATACCACCTGTGGCTGACGAAAGAAAGAGAGTGTGTACGATGGAAAGGAAATGTTTGAATGTGCAAACAGTCTCTGTAGGTTGGAGAAATGTCCTTCCTCATGTTTGAGGTAGAAATGCTGTGTGCGAAGTAACAAAGTCAGGCCTTGAAGCCAGAGTATGATTTGATAGAATTGTGTGGAGACTGGTTCTGCCAAAGGTGCGACGAATTGTAAGATGGATCTGCCTTGATCCAGAATGCGTGTGATGTTCTTGAATTGTTTTTGTCGGAAAATTGTTGTGTGATCAAGTGTTTGTCGGTGTTGAAGCAAGTGCTGTCGGAGTCACTCTGTCATCTGACTGATGATGGCGACGAGTTTGATCAGTGCTGGGGAGCCAAATTTGTCGATGGCTTTGGGTGGGACACCCCAGGCGACTGCAGCGGTCTGCAGTGTTTGCTCTTGTGAGCTGCTGAGTGAAGGAAATTCCGAAGCAACAATGTCAAGGTACTTTTTTACCTGTGTTTTTTGTTTGTCGCTGATGCCTTTTATGGCACCAAACCATCTGGTGATGCCGGATTCGGAGTGAACGCCAGTGAAGTGATCTTGAAACCAAACACTGGCTTTTGTGGGCTGCTGAAAGATGCG
The DNA here is from genome assembly GCA_905221615.1 of Symbiodinium sp. CCMP2592. Classification (NCBI taxonomy): domain Eukaryota; class Dinophyceae; order Suessiales; family Symbiodiniaceae; genus Symbiodinium; species Symbiodinium sp. CCMP2592. The sequence continues at coordinate 673,883 of CAJNDT010002201.1, read as the reverse complement.
CTGGGGATCCATCTTGGGATCCAGGGGTGCTGCCTTCGTTGGTGTAAGAGTTGACTGCTTCTGTCGCTTGGCGCCCAGAGTGGAGCGTCCCGGGAAGTGCATACCTGTGGTGGATGACGATGCCGGGGAAGCGTGTACCGGGTTGTTGTCTTGTTCTGCAGCAGTTGTGGTGAATGGGGATAGGCCCTCAGTGGTAGGCCTGGTGTCGGTGTGTGTAGGGTCATCGATGGTGGCTCGTTTTTGTCCACGGGTGGTTGTGGTGGGGGAAATCTCAATTGTGGAAACTGAGAGAGGTGGTGGGGAGGGCGTGTTGATCGGAGTGCTGGGCGTGGTGGATCGTTTTGGTTTCTTTGATGCTGGTGTGCTGGGGGCCACATTGTGTGCTTCCGGCGCACGGAGAGTTTCAATTGTCTCCAGTGCTGTTGAAAGTCGTGCTTCAAGGTCGCTGATACGATGGGCCGCCAGAGTGTCAGTCTCTGTCGACTGCGAAGGTTGGAGTGGGAGATGAGGTTGTGGTTTGCTGGATTGTGGTGGTGTTGGAGATTCGGTGGGTTGCGATTGTGTGTTGTCTGTGTCTGCTTTGACGTTTTGCTTGTCCTTTTTGTTGCCGTCGTTGTACTGGTCCTGCAGCTCTTGCAGGTACAACACCAATTCCTTAATAAGGTGTGACATTGCTGGTCGTTTTGCAAGTGTGAGCTTTTCTTGCCAGCAGAATGCAGTGGCCGCTTGGTCCAGATCAATTCTCCTTGCTCGGAGTTGACCCATAAGTTCAGTGGTAAAAACGGCTTCGCTGACGTGTTTGCTGCATGTGAGATGGATGTCGAAGCCATGTGCAGCGTACCGTAGCCAGTACGAAGACCAATTGTGTCGCAAAAATGCGACCAATGGTGCTGTTGCGATTGGCATGCCTGCTGTGCGGTTATGCACTGAATGTGGTGTAGATTGAATGTGTTTGGGGAGGTTGAGGCCAAAAAGCTGCCTGTTGTCCCAATGCTCCGGTGTTTGAACAAAGTCGTTTGGTATCTGGGGATTTGCAGGCGTGGGATTGGGGTGTTGCTGTTGTTGGGTTGCGACGGTGGCTTGAGGTAATGTATGTGACGAAAAGCTGGGGTTTCGAGTCGTCATCGGAGATGGACTCACAAATGTGTGTTGGGGAGTGGCAGGTGTGGGGGTTGGCAGTGTGGTGGGCGGAATTGGTCCGGGAAACTGTTGGGGTGGGGGAGGGGGTGGAGGGAAAGGTGGGAACGTGTTGTTGTGGCTGGACATGTGAGCTGGACCCCAAGTAGTCGGGATTGGTGATGAGGTGTGTGGTGGGATGTTGTGTATCCCTGGTGGTGGGGAGATCGGGTGCAATGGGGTACTGCTGGTCGAGGTTGTTTGTCTCTGCACGGTACTGATTGCTGTACCGATGATGCCTGTTGGCATTGTTGTATGCCACTGAGGCTGTGTCGGCTTGTACATGGTTGCACAGTGGGGCACTACAGTTGCCTGTGACTGCAAAAGCTGCACATGGAACATGCATGATCAACCTGGTTGGCTTGAGCGTCAACATCAACTTGTGCGAGGCATCCAGCATGCAGCTGCATCGAGTCTTCTTTGGCTCAAAAGCGAGGTCGGAGCAAATGCCTGATTGCAAACGACTATGTGTACAGGGATTCAGGCCTGGAAGAAAAGTACTAAAGAGTTGCAGGAAGATACAGAAGAAGAAATCAACATCACTGAATGAGGCCGAATCCAACGATGCTGAAGTGCCCGGAATGGAATCCCCACTTCTCCGGGGTCCGTACAACACCCTTTCGCCCCACGATGTAGGCTTCTCTGTACATGTCCCGATACGTCATCTTGTAATGCTGATACTTAGTCCGTATTGTCCCGATGACGATCACTCCCTGTTGGCCCTTGGGCCGCCGCGTACATTGATCGGTAACTATATGTACCGTGCTCTCCGACACATCTCCTGGGGTTGCATTCCCGTATATGACGCAAGAGGGAATGGGTGGATAGGACTTGTCGTCGAAGCAATGGCTGATAGAACTTGGGCGGACCAAGTCCTCACGCATTATGCGTGCGGCACTTGCAATGCTCGTGCCGTGTCCGGCGGTGTAGATGTATGTTTCCCCTGGTGGGTCAGTGGCACGAGTGCCGAATGCTCTGCGAGTCTCACCAGCCCACGGGATGAATAACATAGTATGCACGCCGTCCGATATTGGCGTCAGCGTTGCTCCCAATTCGTTGCACGCTGAGCGCGTGCCCGACTGTAATACGGCATGCGCGAATTCGGCTAAAGTCTCCTGCCTGAAATCGCTGTCAGCAGCTATCTCGCCCAAAGTTTTGGCGAGTTTGTGCGCTTCCTCCAAGTCGACAGCGTGGGGTGTCGGCTTTTCATGATCATAAAGCTCAGAGAAAGGCGCCACATCAATCTGTGGTGGTCTGCTCTGTTTGCCCAGTTGTTCGAGGGTTGGCTGACCCGATGGGGCAGCAGTTGTGGATGCATCGTAAGTCGGAGCAGGTGTCCGAACAGAGCTGGGGGGATTGTGCCGAAGCTGTTGGCGCGAGGATGTGCCCTGGCTTGTTGGGGGCTGCTGTTGTGCGGCTTGGCTGCCCTTGATGCGGAGGGCGATGCGCTGAACCTGCGAAGCCAATGTTTTTTGTGGGACCTTGGGTGGGGTAGGTGGCCTTTGACGTGGCTGTGTGGCTCTGTAATGCCACTTGTTGGCATCATCATCACGCACTGTAGAATAGCTGCGGAGCACAACCGAGGTCCGAGGAGGTGTCGATGAAGCTCGCCTGGTGTCCCTGCGAGAACGGCTTCTGCGAGTGTCGCGGGATCGATGGTGTCTGCGTCGGCGGTGCTGTCTGCCGCTGCTTGCAGGTCGTGCTCGGCTGCGCGTGTGTCGACGGCGTCTAGTGCTCACGGTGCGAGTTCTGCTGCGTGTGGGTGAATGCCGTCGTCTGCGTGGCAGCGGAGGGTGATGGGGAGAAGTACGGGCTGCGAGCTGGTCAGTGTCTGCCGATCCCGTATCTGGGGGTGGTTGTGCGGGTGGTACTGTATTGACGGAAGGGGTGTTGGCTGTGTTTGTTGGTTGTTGTGGTTGGGGCGTCATTGCCGGTGTCTGCGGGGCAGTGTGTGCAGCATCGGCAGTGGGAACACTGGTGGGGTGGGGTTGTGGAGCTTGTTGAATTGTTGTTGGCGGCGGTATGTGGGATTGTTGAATGGGTTGTGTGGGAGGGATGTTGCAAGGTGCAAGTTGTGGTTGTGGGGCAGGTGGTGCAAAAGGAAGGTTGAATGTGGTAGGTTGGGCCTGATGCTGTGTCGAAGCAGAGGGGCTCATGGGAAAAGCTGTTGGATGGGTAGGCAAAAGAGCAGGATTCATGAGCGGTGTGGGTTGTTGTGACATGAATTGCTGGGGTGGAGGTTGTTGTGGCATCTGGGGTTGTGGTGTGCTGAGATGTGCGTAGATCGTCGGATGCTGTGGAATAGGAGCGGTGTGTCCACACGGCATCATGGGGAAGCCGTGTGTTTGCTCAAGAGGAATCGTAGTGGGTTGTGTCGGCAGTGTGGGCTGCTGAGTGGCAGCAATGCCGGTTGGCATCATTGCTGGGTAGCTTTGAGACTGCGGTACCCAGGTGTTCTGGTGAAATTGATTAAGCACCGGTCGGGCTGTTGGTGCATATGGTGTTGCTGGTGGCTGCGCGGCAAAATAATCCGGCCACATAGCTGCAACGAAGCGGGTGAAACACACACAGTTGCACAAGCAAAGTGCAGGCTGTCCTGATTGTCCCTGCTGGACTGATTTGAGAGGTCGTAGACGGAGAGAAGGAAGGTGGAGGGCCGAGTACTCTCCGGAGAGAGCGCTGCTTCACTTGCTGTAGACATCTTTACCACGTCTGCACTCATGTCAGATGCACATGCCCTTGCAGTCCCTGAGGAATAAAGAAGTGAAAAAATACGGGGCAGAATAGAATAGAGGGTAGCACCTGCTCACTAGACGCACTTTACCGCATTAGCCGTCCCTTACTGCACCTGCACTCATGTCAGACTCACATGCGAGCATCAGAGAGAGAGAGATAAAGTAGCATCTGGAGAATCTGAACGATCTGAACGAAGGCTGAACACCCGGTTCATCACCGGTCTCCCCGGAGGGTCACCACGGCGCCATGACGGAAAGCCGTTGCTCTGGAGTCTCATAGACCCACGCTGATCACACTGATGGATTCGGCCAAGAGTACGAGTGCAAGAGGAAAAAGAGAGGCATGTTGTTCATGTTGCAAAAGCTTGTCAGATTGTGGCAACCGTACAACTTGTTTGTTGTCGAATCAACCGTCAAAAGTGGCAACTGAAAACTCTCTAATCTTGGCACAGGGGCCTTCTAATCGGGCTGGCACAGGGGCCCCAGCTCAATTTTGTGCAGGTACAAGGTTTGGCGTCCCAAACCTCTTCCCATGGTGTTGCTAGCTTCGTTGGCCAGCGTCACAACACCATGCGCTGGCCCCCTGCAACATTTGATTCTGTAAATGTCAAATGTCTGATTGAGTTGCAAAGCAAAAATTGCAAACAGTGTAGGAGTGACCCTCTGCTCCCATGTGCTAGGGAGGTTCACACACACACACACACACACACACACACACACACACACACACACACACACACACACACACACACACACACACGCACGGAGACTAACAAATGAACGACATGTCAATACAGACTTCGACAAAGGGAGCCAACCTAGGCTACAAGCCGAGTCGAGCGGCACGGCGCGATTTCTAGGAGAACATGAAAGCAGGCTGGCTGCGTAGCACTGCGCAAGCACGCTGCAGATGTCGAGACCAGCTTTGTGCTGCATAGCGTGCCCGTCTCAAGCGGCTTGGCCGAACCCTGGACAATGGTGCCAAGGGCATGTCAAAATGGCAGCTTCGCTGACCTTATACGATCCCCCCGACAATCCGGAATCTCGGAAATTTATTGATTGCCCAACTGCCACGACCCATATGAATGGGGTGTAGCGGCTTTACTTTACTAATTTGCGAGATATTTGGCGCCTTCGGCCGTCGCGTCAGAGGCGCGGGCCATGAGTTCAAGAATGCTTAAACGAATCTGGCCAGATGGAGGAGGAACCGCCCTAAACAATTGTGATACACATGCACTGAATACTCGAACATACAGCCGCAGGATTTTGTTCGTCAGCAAGCAGAAGAAGGGAAGAGCGAACCGTGTAACAAGCTCTTGGAGGCATTTAAAGCGGTTTGGCTTTCATGCAAATGTGGACCAGTATGGACATAGTGACTTGAGGTGTTGTTGCTGAGCGTCTGGCAAAGTCACTGGGGAGGATGCTGATCAGCAGCGTTCAGATGAAAGACAGCGGCTTCGCAATCCGGGCGGATGTTGCACAGCACGTGCAGGGAGCAAGACACTAACCCGTACATGCCCATGTCCCCTTGGGCTTCGGGTTTCAGGTTGGGGATTAAGATGGATGAAGGAAACTCACGGTTTAAAGACTAAGTTTTGTGATGAGGGCTGCGAGCTGCTGGGTTCAGGACTTCGGTTGCCGGATTGAGGGCTGAAGGTGCAAGGTGGGAATTCCGGGTTCAGGGACGTTCAGTCCGAAAGAGTTTTCACAGCCAGGATTAAGGGTTTCGGTTAGGATTCTAGGATTATAGATTTAAGCCCGACGCTCAAGCCCAAACTTTGAAACCATCCAAAGCCTAAGTGCAAGACCGCCCACCCCAAAACTTTGAACTCTCGACGGTCTGACGCCTCCAAGGCCGCGTGCGCACAAGCCCTTCAGCGCGCAGAATTCTGCGCACAAAGCCTGGAGCAAACTTGATGGCCATGCGCTATTCGGCTGCCCAAACGATTCATCATGCAGCATCCGCAGGAGCTGACAAGCCCAAGCCTCGAAGTGCTGGCCCAGGAAAGCCAGGAATACTTCTTGGCGAGGCCATGGCTCATGTCGTACATGTAACCGTACACCTTCGCCTGGCCAAGGGAATCCTCTGCTCTTGAGCTTGGCAGGGCCAGGACATTTTGAGTCGAAGGGAGGTCCAATCTATCAATATTCCAGACACCCGACTGCATGGATACTATTCCCCTGCAGTTTTACCTTAGTTAATAGGACCCGTCACATGGGGGCCTGCCCATCACATGCCACATCCGGCCTCCTTACACTGGAGCGGTCGTTTGTCTCTGATGTCACAGCTGTGCTTTCCAATTGGCAGAACGTTCCCTCCGGCATCTTGACATAGCGGCTCAAGCCAACCCTGCACAGGCCGGCAGACCGGAGGATTACATGCAGAGGCTATGTGAGATGTTTTTGCGCTAGGGTTCAATAGCACAAAAGATCCTGCAGAACCCTGCAGAAAGAGTGATGCTGTGCATTGTTCTGCAAGGGTGCTATGCACCATAATTGCAACTCTTAACCTCCCTTACGAAGCAAAAGGAGATGCCGGGCATGTTTTCGCAAGGACCCTACGTGTCTTGATATGACCCAATCTTGTATGACCAGACGTCTTGATGTTGCTCGACTAGGCCTCGAGGCGCCAAAATTGAAGCTCCCCGCCACGAACAGAAACATTAGCCAGGATCAGCATCACATTTTAGCCGACTTGCTGTGAACTGCTTTTCGTGCCCTCTGCAATGGGTTGTTTAAATTCTCTACACACATGATCAACGCAGAAGAGGCTTTGACAGCTGGGCAGCGGACAGGTGAAATGAAGTCTTTAAGCTTTTCCAGGGTCGCCGGCTGAGCCTTCAGCTTGCTCTTGCTGTGTAGCACGCTAGCTAATCACCCTGCTCAGGTTCAAACTTCATCCATGGCAGGCTTGACGTGCTTTGACTGGCAATCTAACATGGCGCAGCTGCGCAGAAGTGAAACACCAAACTCCTGTACTAAGCAACATAACATGTTTGCGCAAGGACTCGAGCTGCCTTGATATGACACAAATCCAAAAAAGTCCAGATTGGCCTGACGAGATCCTGATGAGCGCCAATTGCTAAGGCTGCTAGCGCCTTGTGCGGCATCGATGCATGTTGCGATTGCAGCCCTGTGCTTGAGGGCGACCGCATCCACTGGCCCACCATCCGTGGAGGCCCACAAAACCCTACTCACATATTGCGCAAGGCGGCTTAACGTCGACGATGGCGCGTAAAATCTTCAAAGAACTGATGGAAGCATACCGTACCAAAACCAATACCATGGGCTGAAACTCCAGGCCTGCAGGTGACGCTGCACATCGCTCCCAAGCCAGGACTGCAAGTTGTTTTTCTCTCATTGCAATCGGCGAATCCCGGCGTCGGGGTGCTTGGGGGCCACTTTGGGGCCACTTTGTGCCCAGGACAGGGCTGTGTGCGCCTTGTCTAGGTACTGCTGCAAGCTGGAGAAAGCGGGGTGCCATGGCTCCTGTGCCGTGTACGGAACACACCCGAAGCGTCGGCCAAAGAGCAACAGCGCCTTGTCGAACGGGTCTTCAGCCGCAGGCAGCGTCTTCAAGTCAGCATCCCTGACCTAGCACGCGAGACAGCACTCTTTTCGATGCAGCCTGGATACGGGACGTGGCCTCAGAGTTCGTGGCGACAGGCAGGGCTCGAAGGCTTGGACGCTCAAAGCTTCCAAACGCTCCAGGCACTTCTCGGCCAGGGCCTCAACCTTAGAGGCAACAACAACGGCACCTCAACTCCTTTCGAGTACGCTGATTTGTGTGTGGCAGCTTCAGCCTGTAGTCACTGCTCGCAGCCTCCTGTGGCTTGTGACACCATTTTTCGGCACCATACAGGCACATGATTCACATGATGTGTATAGGATTTAGACATGAATCCTCCTACTAGGGGTCTACAATTGGGAGCCTGCCAACCACTGCAAAGATGCTTGAGCAAGCCCTCAAAGGCCCACGGGATTCATCTCAACTGTTGCGCTCTGAGCCCTGGGCAGGTGGCGTCAGCAGTGCAAACCTAGCAGGTAGCAAAGAGCTCGACCTCGCAAGCTTCGAGTCACCTCAAACACGGGCAGACTTGCGCAAAGCAGTGAGATGTGGCACCTCGGCATGACCGGTGTTTGCAGTACCAATTCCAGTACTCTTTGGGGGATACTGAGACTGGGCACTGCGCCAGCTGAGGTTGCTTGTATATGTCCGCGGGAATGTGCCTCGGATCCGATACAAGCTTTTCTGGGAATCCCTGGTGGACGCGTGGTATATGTCATGCAAGAGGCTCATTTCGAAGAAAGAAGACCAACCTGTCCGCAAAGTGGTTGCAATTGTTGGTCCTCAAGTGCTGCCCCCGGGAAGAAGGCGCGACGCTGCAAAGTCTCGCTCACGCGCTCCCCGTCGAAATTTCTGTCGTTCACAATCAACCTCGTGCAATTACAAAATACATACGAAAATGCAAGGGTGCAGCATGGCTGCAGCGGGGCACCAGGTGAAGAATTCAAGCACTTGTTGACGCGTTTTCTTCGTATATCCCAGGAACCTGCAGGCCACAAAGGTCCGCAATTGCAGTGCCGCGAAGCCTTGCGATAGCTGGCCTCTTCTCTGCTGGCTGCCCAAATGGCGATCGCCTCATGGTTGAATCGCTAAACTGTTATTCAACGCCAAAATTTCAATCAACTTCAACATCAACATGCTTCTGAATTCTCCAAAGCTGCGACTGCTGTTGCTCCCGGAAGGTTGCAAACATCATCTATCAACTGAGTAAGCCCAAGCTCCGAACCCGGGCTCAGATTCTGCGATGCGCCCTCCAAACCAGAACTCACCTTACATGCGTCGGACAATAAGGACGAGATTGGCCGAAACGTAGTTGTGGCTCTCTGCCCTCAGGCACTGGCTTGCTTGTTCTCCGCATTCCACCACCACGCCTGTGTGCCAAATCGCCTTCCAATGGAACGCACATGTTCAAACTCAATCTGTGCTCAGCGTTTGGCCAGAACCGGCATCGCCCTGATGCCACTTGCCGGGCCTGGAGGTGCTCTCCAAGAAGCAAGCTGGAGTAGCGAGCCGCGCGTCCGCGCGAGATGTCGTACATCGCCAGATAGATGCCGTACCCCTCCAACACCGGTGCCGTGAGCGCCTGTCGCGCTTTACAGCAGCAACTCATATTCTGAACCCAAACATGCACGGAATGGTGCAACATGGATGAACACTTATCTGCTGCAAATCCCCTGCGGCTCGATCGTTCTTTTATCCTCTGCACATTCTCCCCCATGAATGGGCAGGTCCCCAATGCGCAACTCCCACCAACGTGCGCTCATTTTCAAAGTGATTGACATTAAAGGTCATGGGTGAGCCACTATCGGAAACTGGCTGTCAAACATTTCTTGGTTAGGCCCTGGTCGGTCCCGCAAAAGCTTTAACACAGCAGGCGAGTACGATCACCTCAGCCCCTACTTGCACTCGCCAATAGTAACGAGCCCGATATACACTCACCGTGACCCGTATACCCTTACTAAGATATGTGACCTGATCGGGCTTTAACGGAAGGCCATCACATCAAGCAGCAGTCGGAGCACCTCTCGGTGCACCTGCTGATGCTGCTCGCAGCACCGAAACGAGCTGAAAGCACCTACCTCATGTGCACCCGTTGGGCGACAGTCAGCGGCTGCAAAGGTGTGGAATACTCTTCCTGGCGCGCTAGCCGTGCAGATCCAGAGTTGCAGAAAGCCCATACAAACCATGTGGGCAAGGCCATGGAGAACGCATGGACGGGCTTCTCGCGCCTGCTGAACATTGTGCCGTGTCGTTACCGCTGCGGGAGCATATTCACAAGCTAGGCCACGGCAGGTCGTCGGCGAACTGGTCAAAATCTCCCACGGCCATCTCCTCCATCACTCGCCAACAAAGTTTCACAAACGTCCAGCTTCAAGCCAACATACTAGCACAGCCTCGAGAGAGAATCCACTGCCCACGCCGTCGTCCTGTCACATCAACATCAGCTAAATCAGCTAATTATCCCATATACGCAATGCCTCCAGCGGTGCTGCGAACAACAACGCTAAAGAACCCCAAGGCAATGGCACACCACGGCTGCAGCTCCCGTCGATGAGGGCCAGCCATCCTCTTCGCAACGCGCATGCCCGCATGGCAAAGACATGTTCTTCAGTCAATACATCTCACGTGGTCGATGCAGTTCAACTTGGACCTGCTGGCGGGGGGGATGCCGACTTGCGACAGTGGGCACAGCAGGCAAAGCCTGCAGCATTGCTGCATAGAGCAGCTGTATAAGCCGCGTGGACAGTAGGCACAGCGCAGAGCTTGAGACGCAACAGTACACCCCCGCATGCAATCTTGTCCATAAGTAAATGCACCACGGCAACGGCAAGGCGCCAGGAACTCTTCGAGCGGCTCCATCGCAAAGACCTGCCCAGAAGCGCACACGTTTCTGCACGTGTGTGTGTGTGTGTTTGTCTGGAGAAGCACCGCAGATTCTCAGATGGAAAGCCTCGCAGAGCGAAATCGAACGGTAGATACCGAAGACTTGGCCTTGCTCTCAGGCAAGTCTTCAAACTCAACTGACCTGCCACAGCTCTCCTCACATCCGCACGGTATCAAAAGGCTGAAAACCAATACCGCGCCTTGTCCGTATGAAAATTCTGAGATCCTAAGCCAGCAGCGCTGGCTCAGGAGACACCAGTTCGCAGGGCCAGTAAGACCCTCACCCTCTTTCCAGATCCCGTGAAGCCCAGTGTCCTGCCAATGAGGTTGCATTTCACTTCTATGGCATGGCATTGGTTCACAGTCCTGGCCCTCTCCACAATTGCCCTGCTGGGTGAAGCCTGATCCAGATGTGTCTGTGGGCTGGCAAGAAAGAACGCTCGTGAGAGAGCACAGGAGAGGGGACGGGGCATGTAGCCTAGTACATTGGTTGGCTCTGCAACATACATGGCACGATTCCTGTTACAGTCATGCAAAGCAATCCTTAGATATCTAGGGCTTTGGATGTCTTCGGTTGTCTGCGGGTGTGCCCAGCAAAAATGGGGCTCACCCCCCAACAGATCAGCTAACGCTGGGTATTGGATGATGTGCTCCCTTGGAGGAGGGAGAATGTGGTGGAGGCTACCAATCTTCGGAGGAGACCATCGACAAGGATGCAACACGTCAGGCGCGCGTAGCTGAGCACAATGACTCAGCATGGAGATGCAAAGTGAGCGCGGTTGAAGCGATGCCGCTGTTGGTTTACCGAGGACATGTGCATTCAACCAAACTCCAGACTGCGCTCCAAGAAATGCTGTGTCTCACATATTCGAGCCTGCAAGGTCGACATGTTGGCAAGATGCCAAGAGAATCCGACACGCTCCGGCACACTTGAGCCAGCTGCGGCGTCAGAATCAGAAGGCAAACCTCACGCGCAGGTGGCACAGACAACGACGTAGATCCCCATCCCCTGTGCTCACAACTGCGAGATCCAAAAGCCGAAAAAGCAACAACAAAAAAACGAATGCCGACTTTATTTTGCACTACAAACAGGGCCGCAGGGCACCTCAAGAACATTTGCTGCAGGCTCCGGGCCATCCGGGGCCGGGAGCGACAGGACGCATGGTTCCTCGCAACGCACAAACAATCACAAAGAACACAGGAATGGAACCAACATCTGGATGGGGTGGAAAGGCAGATGCTCGGTGATGCTCGGCCCCAAGCGCACCGCAGGAACTCTTCTGAGGTTTGTAAGGGTTCCTCACTGGCAAGCAACTGCTGCTTGCCACATCTTGGAAACGCGAAACCCTGAACCACGGGCGCAAGTGGGTCACAGGCGGGCCACAAGCGGCTGAGCCCCAAACCAAGAAGTCTTCCAGAGTCTGCAATGGAGAGTGTGCACACGAGGCCTCGGCAAGATGACCAACATCCCCGCGCAAACTCATTAAATGAAAAGTATTTACTGAAGTCTCCAACGAAAATACCCAAAGATGGAGGAAGAGGATGCAATCAGAATTTGCGCGAAAGATCGCGAAAGTTAAGGATAAAGCAGCGATGCGAAGTGTAATTGGAGGTTGACAAATGCTACATCTCAGTCTCAGAAGGGCTAACAGAGCGAGTTGATGCACACGAAATGTTCGTCTTAGTCGACACTTGAAGACATGACCGGATGATTTTAAACGTAGTGTAGGTGCTGGTACAATGAAGAATACACGCATGTAAACAGACATACTCGCTGCTTGCTTAAACACTCTGGTCTGTCTGTCATTGTACTTACAATTACAATTGCGGAAGGACGTTTGTCAGCGTCCCCGGTGCTGTTTTCTGGCCGTTGCGTTCCTGTTTGTGACTGTGGCTTTCCTGTTTGTGAATGCGGCTGTCCCGGTTGCTGCGGGAGGCCGTGCTTTTTGTGACTGTTGGGGCTGTGTTTGCTGATTACTGTTTTTCTGGATGTGGCTCTCGCTTGTTGAAATCTGGCTACTCCTAGGCCAAGTGCACCGACCCTGCGGCAACCCAGACCCTTCGGGTGGCACCAGGCTCCTGACCTCCTCGTCGCAGGCTTCCTGTAGGGCGTCAGTCAACAAGCGTCTCGCTATCCAGAGCAACAGCCCTCCTCTGAGACATTTTGACTTGGGCGTGCCGTCGTGTTCAGTGCTGCTGTGCATTAGCCGACACGTTGTGACGCCAAGACACACTGTGTTCAGTGGAGAGACTGCAGCTGCCCATCGTCAGTGTCATGGAATTGTTGAGACTTACAATGCGAACGCTGGAGGCACCACATTGGAAGACCCTCAGACTCCACCTGTTCGATGATACAAACAACATACTACATGATGCACAAAAGCAGGGCAGCCGGCCTCGCACACGTGAAACCTGAAACAGCAACTTTCGGCCAATTCCTGAACCACTCGCAAGCAGCCCCGCTTCGAAGATGGAACGTGCAGCTTCGACACTATGCCGGAGGAGTCCTTGGCATCCAACGTCTCCTCAGCACTACTGAGCGCTGCCTGCCAGGCGGAATCAATGAGTACTGGAACAGTCAACAAGTCACTCTTTAGGTGGCCAGGCAAACATACTTACATGAAGCACCGAAATCTCGTGCGGCCCATTGCTCCGCCACCTCCGCAGTAGAATCAGGAGAACTGCTGGAGTCCAGCTCCGTGGGCGTCACCTCCAAACTGTGGGCTTCAATGCACCAATGTCAAAGACCTGCTGCTACACGCAAGGAGACACTGACGCGGGGGTGTTTGCGCTCCACGGTCGTTTCTCGCAACGCGCCCCATGACAAACAGCCACGTTTAAGAGATGGCAAGCGCTTGTATTGACACCCACTGTCACGCCGACTTGGGTGGCTGCCGGTGGTTCAGCAGTCTGTTTGTTGCCTTGGTTCGATAGGCCTGCGCGCGCAGAAAGGTTTTCGAGTGGATGGGCGCGAGCCCTTGGCCAAAGTGCAAAAGGAAGCGGTCTGCAACACGCAGTCCACAATAAAAAAACGCGAAGCTATCGCAGAATGTCGCACTGCTGCCGTGTACGACCCAACAAGAGCTTCTATGCAGGATGCTTTCACAACATCTTTGACCCGAACTTGTTGCCATATGGTCCTTCTGTCTCTGCACGAATGTGGACGATGTTACATTACTTGTGAACACGCGCGAACAAACCGCGGCACAGCCACACGGTACTGCCACGTGCTCACGCTGTGACGCTGTGCCCCGCCCAAATCACGCAGCCCTCAGGCACAGCTCGCCCTACACGCGAGGTATTGAAACACGCAAACAGCACCGACTAGCCTACAAAGTCACCCTGCTTGGACGCATGGCCGCCTCTGCAAGGAAGTCCTCGAGCGACATGAGAACCTGAGTGTCGGATCAAACTTTCGGCCCTAACTTTGCGCTGGAGCCTGCAAGACCTCTTCCGGACAAATTCGATAGGGACTCGGCAGCTGCCCCATGGATATCCTCCCACTGGATTTTGTGCAGCAGGTCCCAGCAACAGCGTGTACAGCGATGTTTGGCTGAGGTGTTGCGACAGCGAGTGCAACCCTGCGGATTCTAGCAACCCGCCCGCGCAGCTTCGACACTATGCCGGAGGAGTCCTTGGCATCCAACGTCTCCTCAGCACTACTGAGCGCTGCCTGCCAGGCGGAATCAATGAGTACTGGAACAGTCAACAAGTCACTCTTTAGGTGGCCAGGCAAACATACTTACATGAAGCACCGAAATCTCGTGCGGCCCATTGCGGCGCTTGCTCCGCCACCTCCGCAGTAGAACCAGGAGAACTGCTGGAGTCCAGCTCCGTGGGCGTCACCTCCAAACTGTGGGCTTCAATGCATCAATGTCAAAGACCTGCTGCTACACGCAAGGAGACACTGACGCGGGGGTGTTTGCGCTCCACGGTCGTTTCTCGCAACGCGCCCCATGACAAACAGCCACGTTTCAGAGCATGGCAAGCGCTTGTATTGACACCCACTGTCACGCTGACTTGGGTGGCTGCGGGTGGTTCAGCAGTCTGTTTGTTGCCTTGGTCCGATAGGCCTGCGAGTGCAGAAAGTTTTCGAGTGGATGCTCAACAACTTAATTTCCGGTGACGCTGATGAACCACAGTTTCAGCGGGAGCAACAAATTCAAGACATCCTTTGCCCTTGTTTCAAGTGCAAAAGGAAGCGTTCTGCAACACGCAGTCCACAATAAAGAAACGCGAAGCTATCGCAGAATGTCGCACTGCTGCCGCGTACAACCCAACAAGAGTTTCATGCAGGATGCTTTCACAACATCTTTGACCCGAACTTGTTGCCATGAGGTCCTTCTGTCTCTGCACGAATGTGGACGATGTTACATTACTTGTGAACACGCGCGAACAAACCGCGGTGCAGCCAAAATGCGGTATCCTGCCCGACGTCGTTTCGGATTTTGCTTCATGGTAGCTGCTGTGGGTGTTCATCCAGGGGCCGGACAGGCGAGTGGTTCTGCCACGTATTCATGCTGTGCCCCGCCCAACTCACGCAGCTCTCAGGCACAGCACAGCACACCCTACACGCGAGGTATTGAAACACGCAGACAGCACCGAGGGGACTTGAACGGAACATCCCACTGAGGAGGATGGTCGTGCGAAGGATCCGGAGCAAGGGATTTCACATCGAACGCAGGGTCATGGCACTCCCAACACAAGAGGGGAGTTCGCAGTTCATCCGGCCAACACAAAGGCGGCCCTGGGCGAGACTTCCAGAGTCGGGAGACACAAATTCAGGGTTGTGAAAACTAGCCGAAAGAGTTGAGCTCTGACACAACCCACGGATTGTGGGTAGCATCTTCCAAGGGTAGATGCAAGCCAGTCAACAACAAGCGAGCACTCCAAGTTTCAATGTGGATTCCTGGAACTTGGATTGCTGCATGTCTCAAGCGGAAACCTGCCTTAATTTTGGGGTGCTCATCATCCTTCATCTGCATCTCGGCCCTGCACGCCTTGACAAAGTTTTTGGGGTTGAGACGGCACGGTGGCTCCACATCTACTGTTGATGCAAGCATCGCGCCCTGCCGACGTACCAGTCCGCCAGCGCATTCCTGTTCAGAAAGGCCTGCGCGCATGCTCGACAAATCCAACACATGTTCATCTCAAGGATTCACTTGCGGCTTACACACCTTGGCAGGAGCACTGTGCTGAAGCACAGGCTCACGGTCCGAGTCCGAGTCAGGCAGATCCTTCAAGATGAGCCAGTCACGGGTCATGTGAGGCATGGCATGCCTTCGCCTTTCATGGCTTGTGTCCTGTGACTGCCCGCCGCTCTCAGTCGAACAAGTGCCCGCAGTGCTTCCAGATGAAGAAGCATCGCTACCCTTCTGTCTGCGCCTTGGCACACAATGCAGCGATGGCGATACCATTTTGTGCGCGTGGTGCCCTAAGCTGCTGCTGAAGGCACTTCGCAGCGCTCTGGTGGTCTGGATTTTGCTGCAGCTGCCTCGGCTCCCTGCTCCAAGACTAAAAGAACAGGTATGACGTATGTCAATGCACCCTTTCGCTTGGAACTGCTGCCACAGTGGCTGTCTGACATCGCAGCCACCCGCTGGGGATGGGTCGAGACCCCGAGCACCGTCGAGCAGAGGCGCCTCTGGCCTCACCAGGGGCAGGCACAAGTGTCCTATATGCCGCATGCAGGTCACTCTCTGAATGCATCGGTGAGGTGGCTGCAGCACTGACCCTGCAGGCAGCTCCAGAAGACTCCTTGAATGATGAAAGCACGTCTGATCCAAAACAGGCGAGGCTCTACGTGAGATTCGAATCTCTGACCTCAGCTGTGACACCTGGCATCACTTGGCACCCGGCTTCTCAAGCTGAGCTGACGGCCTACCAGGTAATCATCTCTGTTCAGAACTGGGCCAGTGTCTCAGGCCGAGGCTGCATCTCGAGCTGTCGAAAATGTTCCTGCTGCCTAGTGCAGTGCTACATCTGCTGAGATCGAAGGGCTGGTAGCAAATTCCATTGCTGCACTTAGAAACTCCAAGTCTTTGGTTGTTCTGCAGGATTCATGATGCTTGTCGGATTCTCTTTTGTTCTAAACACCAGGTTGAATGCCTGAACGCAGGCTGGCCCGGCTCACGAAACTAAAATTGTCTATAAGGCTGAACCTGGCACATCTCGGCTCCCGGCTGCGGCTGCAACTTCCTCCGCATCAGCTGTCAGCTGAGTCTCCGGCCATATGCGCCCGCCACTCTGACACAGTCCCTCTGACCCCTGTTTCGGAGCTTCAGCCTGCAGACCATGTAATCCCTGACACATGCACCCCGGCCCCATAATACAAGGCGATGGAGTCAACAACCATCCATTTTGCTGCGAGCGGCTGTTCCGGAGCTGCCAATTGCGGTGCGGCAGGCCCTGGCGGCATCAAGATCCAAACCGGCGCAAGTGACAGAAAGCGCAGGCCTCGCTGGGCTGTTTGCGTCCTCTTGCACCCATGGCTGAGTGGCTGAGCGGCCTTCTCGATCTGCTGTGTTGCGTGTGCAGTCTCGTTCGATTGCGAAATGCAAGGGTGCTTGCTCTGCTGAAATTCTGCTGGTGGCATGCTGTGGCCAGCGGCTGACCCAAACCGATTCCTCATGGATACTCGTCTATCTAGAATTTTCAATATCCCGAGTCCCTCAGCTTCAATTAATTTGGGAATCGTATTTGAAGCCCTATTGCAGCCGGCTTCAACCTGGCTTCAAATACCTTCCCAGTATTGGGGTATCGTACTTGAAGCCCTATGGAAGTCGGCCTCAAACTGGTATTAATATCTGGGGGGGCCTCGAATGCAACCGCTTTTGGCTGCGTTACAAGCTCGCCGGTTGACCATGTAACTGCGTCTTACTTTCCTTACAATTTCTGCTTGGGCCTCGCATTCGAATGCCCCCGCTTTTGGCTGCGTTGCAAGTTTGCCGGTTAACTATGTCTTACTTTTGTTTCAATTCCTGGGGGGCCTCAAATACACTTCCCCAACAGTGAGAACCGTTTGGGGACTCGGGGCAGGCCGCGAACTAAAATTCTGCTGGTGGCATCCTGTGGCCAGCGGCTGACCCAAACCGATTCCTCATGGCTGGTTACAATTTCTGGGGGGCCTCAATTACACTTCTCCAATACTGTGAAACAGAGTGAACTTGTGATTCGGACCCCTTATACAGGATCAGGCGATGGCATTCGAAGCCCTATTGAAGTCGGCGTTGTCGACTCTACAGGTACTTGGGTTTAGGAAACTGGCTCCAAATACCGTCCCAGTATTGATTATTGGGGAATCGTATTTGAAGAAGCTGTGATACCAACCCGAACACAATACATTGCAACAAAGATCGGGGTAATCGCCTTTGCCCATGTTAACAATAGCAAAACGGTAGGACGAACCTACGATGCAGGGTACATTAAGCAAATAGTTTAAGTAAGCTAGTGGTTTAGGTTTAGCTATTGGGCTCCCAGTGAGCTCTCTTGGTTCTTACAGCATTTCTGCCGGGCTCCCAATGGGTTCCCTGAGTTTTTACAGGATTTCCACTGGGCTCCGGCTCGCCTGCGCAAACCCGTCAGCCGCATCGAGGAGACTCAAAATCTTGATTCAACCCCTTTGCGTGAAAGTTCCATGCCTGCCGTCGTGGCCGCAGGTAGTGAGCAACGTTGTGTGTGGTCATGTTGGTCGCGTGGTAGTGGTAGATGCTGTTGGCGCAGTTGGCATTTGCAGGCTCTTTAATCAGTGGTATCGTCGTTTGTCCTTGGACCCTTATTGGAGGGTCTTCGGGCTTTGTGGGTTTGTTTTTGTAAAGCATGTACGTACATCAGTGGCTTATCAAAGCCAGCCATTCCCGAGGTAAACGCTGGATTTCGCAAGCTGCAATACTAGGTAAACGAGGCTGAAACCCTGTCGCTGCCTCCCAACATGCCGGAATGCCTTTCAGGCGCTGTCCAAACAGAAAAGAAACCAACTTTGCTACCGCTATACAACAAAAGATTTGCGCTGAGAACTGCTTCCCCCATGCTGGTCGCCGATTGATGTGTGAAAAAACACAGGACTCGAGATAAAGTGAACCCTTGTATAAGGTCGATTGTGGGAGCTGCAGGCTCTGAGCCCCTTGTTCATTTGTAGATGTATGACCCCTCCCCAACAATGCTACGGGAGAAGCAACCGAGGGACACTGACTGCAACGCACTGTGAAGCTACCCACGGAACCAAGACCCGCAGAACGGCTGACTGCGATCCAAACACGGCATCTTCTGCAGATTTGAAGGCTAAACACGGCGAAACTCTCACTCTCAGGCTGTGCCATCAGGGCTCTGCCTGGGCATATGATGTGCCAGACGACTGACCACGACGTGAAGTTTAGCACAAGCCCAGCTTTTGACAAGGCTTTAGCCGTCAGTGCACAAAGAGAACCAGGACTTGTGCCGAGTTCCTTCTCCTAGCGACCCAGGTCACCTAATCAGCGCCGTCGAGGCCAAGACGCGGTCGGTCTCAACCCCGAAACTGTACTGTATCAGGGCAAGTTCGTATTTCCTTTGCTTGGGTGCTTCCAGTCGGGATACCGTCTGCTTGACTTTGTTATACTGTTTGTTGGGGCTAGAGCCTTTTGAGACATGCACCAGTAGCTTGACAAATGCGACCAAAACAATCTGTCGAGCCTGATTCCTCAAATGTGCTGCGCAGATTGCGCAGCAAAGCAACACTCACAGAGCTGCTTTGCAGGCCTGCTCCTTTTGCTCAGCCGGACCAACGAACCCGTCATGGCCACAGGCACACATGTACTCAATAACAAGTCCAACTGGAGCATCGGGGAAGCGATCCTGCCATTCCTCCGTGCATTCAACTTTCACCGCAGCAGCAATGCACTCTCCCCAGGGCCCGGCAAGGTGGCCTGCCCCGTCTGTCCCAGGTTCCACGCCAGCGAGGACATCTTTCCAGCTGCCATCCGTGAATGCTGCATACATGTCTACCTGCAGGGTATCGCCGTCGAAGCTCTCGTAATCGTCATCCGAAGCATTGAAACTGCTGATGTAGCTCTTGTAGCCATCTGCCCTCGGCCTGTCCGGAATGGAGATCATGTCAAAGGTCTCTGGTAGTGGGTCGGAGTTGAAGTGCCCCGGATCGTTGATGCGCGTGGTCATCTCTCGCACAAAATCGTTCCAGGTGATTTCGCCAGTGCCACTCACGTCCCACTCGTGAAAAGTGGCAACTAAATCTGGGCCGTCATCAGCCGGAGGGAAGCCGCAGGCATTCGTTAGTTCCCACAGGCCCGGAATGTCAAGATTCGGTGCACAGCTGGACATGGATCCATAATACAAGAAGGCGTTGCCCATGGCCTGCTGGTGCTCTTCAGTGGGGATGATGTCGTCACCCTTCTCGCGACGCATCTTGCACAATCTGTTGAAGGTCGTCGTGAACTGTAGAATGGCCTGCTCCTTCGACTCTGGCGGCGAGATGCTGAGGCCGACCTCTTGACCCGAGAAGCGCTCGCACTTTCGATTGGCCAGCCGAAGAAGCGTGTCCTTGTAGTCGTTGTCCCCGCACTCCTCGGCAATCCAAGCTGGCAAGCCGCGAGGCTCCAACTCAGCGAAGAATTCCTTGACCTCGTCCATGCGCTCCTTTGCAATGCACATCCAATTGATCAAGAGGTTGTCTGAGGTTCCCAGCCCTTTCATAGAGGACAGAATCGCTTCGGCCCAAACCTTGGGGGCTGGCTTTACTAGGGCCAGCAGTGCTTGCTTGAAGTCCCCGCTGGTGTCCCCTTCGATAGCGTCAACAATGCTGGAGCCCGTGAGCCTCTTGTAGGCTTCCGCAAGCTCACGGCGCTGTCTCTCGGAGAGGTGCACCAGCAGTGTGATGAGGCCCGTGTCGTCTGTGCCCCAGCCGACGATGCAGTCACGAACGGCACACGCATGCCGTTCGCTGGGCTCGCGCAGGAGACCCAGCATGCAGGCGCGGAAATTGGGCGTCATGAACATGCACTGGCCGCAGTCCCAGGTCTCACTGTCGATCCGGGTAAAAAGCTCTTCTCCAAACTTCTCCTCAAACTTGGCCTTGAGGGTCTCGATCTGCTGGGGCGTTTTGCCTGCGACGATCTGAATGATGGCCTTCTCGTTCGTCCCGAAACCATCCATGGCATTCTTGAGGTCTTCGCAGTCCTTGTCGTAGTCTAGCGAAGCTTTGGGGTGCGTGCATTTCAGCACGGCCACAAGGATGCTTTTAAGGTTCCCACTGGTCTCCGACTCAATGTGCTGAATCAAATCTCTGCCGAAAAGCCTTCCGTAGGCCTCTCTGATTACTGCCCGCTCCTTGAAGGAGGAACACATGATGATGCGGACGAGCTGGTCTTCCGAGGTGCCCCATCCTGCCATAGCACCATGAAGGGCCGTGGCGCGGCTCTCAGCCCATGTCATGGCTTGATACTGCAGCAATTTTTTGTAATTGAAGGAAGTTTCCGACTCGATGTGATTCACGAGCTTCCTCTCGTGTGTCTTCAAATACAAGCCTGGCTTGTTGTTGAGAAGCTTGAACTACTTAGTGGCTGTCAACGGGGTTAGTTGATCCCTGCAGCATTCCCGATAAATCTGTATATAACGCTGTTGCTATTGGCAATCCAGAAACCGTGGATCTCATCGTAGAGGTTCTCGGGTAAAGTGCACACCAAGGCAGTGAGGGTGTACTCGTCAGTTCCCCAGCCGTGCATGGCATCCCAAAGTCCCTTCACGTATAGCTCAACCTTGGCGGCTGCAAAGATTGCAAAGCAAAACTATGCAGGGCTGCCATGCTCCAAGCAACGGGCAAGCAAGTCAGGGACAACATTGCGTGCTTCCACCAATTTGTGTAAAAGAAGAAGGTCCCCTTCTCGTTGCATTTCTTTTCCACTTCTTCCTTCAACGACGCTCCATAGACAGCTTCGTAGAGCTCTGTGTGTCGCTTGATGGCTGTCGCTGGCATCGAGACCAACACCTGCAGTCATCGAGCCGAAATTATGATACTGCCATGGTCTGCATTCATTGAAGGTCATGTCCCCAGACTCTAGTCAGTATGAATCAAGGATCCGTGTTGTTATTGGTATCGTTACGCACTTGAAGTATCCCGCTTGATCTCAACGGTCGCGTGAAATGGGCTTATTGCTCGTCATATACAATCATCCGAGGTATTCCATCTTCAAAGTACCTCCTTCAAAGTCTCCACGCTGAAAAGGGCATCCTTGCAGCGCTGCGCCCAGTAGACTGGGGCGATGCTTATGGTCTCCTCACTGTTTCGCCCAGCTAGCCTGGACTCGGCTCACAGCTCCCGCACAAAGGGATCTAGGAGACTTTTCGTATGCAAGTTCCACTTTGGCAGGGATGATAGGGGTTCGGCGGATGAGGGGGATTGCTGAGGCTGTTTGCCTTATCCCACTGGAGATTACTTTCACCTAGACTATACCGTCGTACAAGATTCTTCTGGTCAGCACCCAGTAGCATCATCAGAGTCTCCTTGTAATCACCAGTGCTTTCCGACTCGATCCACTCCTCCAGCATCTGCCCATTTAGCCCGTGGAAGTGCTTCCGGACCTCCGGTAGGACATATAGGCATGTAGGGAGCGTGCAAGACTTTGTATATAGGGTCTGCGGGTGCGAAATATCGGAAATTAGTTTCCGTGCCTTTTGGCCGATTGTTGTATCCATAGCACCGGGCCTCCATCATATCATCTTTAGCCAAGACCATGAAGTTGATGAGTAGTGAGTCGGAGGTTCCCATGCCCTTCATTGCGCCGGTAAGTGCCTCGGCCCATACCTGTGGTGCCGGCTTGATTAGATCACAGAGCGCCTTCTCGTAGTCGCCACTGGTGTCCGATTTAATGTCTTCGAAGATGTCCCGGCCGAACTCCAGACTGTATTCCTTGATGAGAGCGGCCTTCTTGAAATCCTCCAAATGCACCAAGCACGTGATGAGGCCTTCATCGTCCGTACCCCAGCCTTTCATGCAATCTCGGACCGAATGGGCGAGCTGCTTCATGGGGTGACGAATGCACCCCAGCAGCGTATCTTGGTAGTAGCCGCTGGTTTCGCTCTTTACCCACTCAAGCAAATCTCGGTCATACAGCTCCAGAAACTTTTTGTTCACATCCTCCATTTGCTTGGCTGTCTTGCTGCAAATCATCTTTATCAGGGCCATCTCGTCGGTCCCCCATCCTTCCATGGCTTCCTTCATGGCTGCGCAATCTGCTTCCAAATCGAAGGCCGTCTCCTCCGCCTCCAACATGCAAAGCAGGGCCTTTTGAAAGTCGCCGGACGTTTCGGATTGGATGTGTTCCAGCAGATCTCTGTCGTACCTGCGCTGATAGGCTTCTTTGACCTCTCGACGCTCGCCGAAATTCAGTTGGCAGATCACTCGGATCAGCTGATCTTCAGCAGTTCCTAGGCCAGCCATGGCTTTGTTCAGGATTCTGGCGCGGCAGTCCTCCGGCGCCATGGCCTGCCATGTCAT
This sequence comes from Symbiodinium sp. CCMP2592, assembly GCA_905221615.1. NCBI lineage: Eukaryota > Dinophyceae > Suessiales > Symbiodiniaceae > Symbiodinium > Symbiodinium sp. CCMP2592. The sequence continues at coordinate 651,034 of CAJNDT010002201.1, read as the reverse complement.
CACTTTCTGATAGCTGAAGGATGTCTCGCTCTCAATATGCTCTAGCAAGCCCTTCCCAAAGGTCGCTTGGTACTTTTGAAAGATAGCCATGCGCAAGCGCTCGGGCAAGGTGCACACCAAGGCTGACCTGACTTTGCAATGGCCAGAGCCAGCCCGTTGGATGCAGTTTCCATTAAGACCCGCTTTACCACCCCGCACATACAGCCCTTGACGCAAAATCCGGCAAACTGCGGGGAAAGTCCGACGAAAAAGCCTGTGCATCATTGCTGATCCGCGAGTAAGCGACAAGGAGTTCTCGTCGGTGCCCAGGCCCTGCATGGCATCGTTCAAGCAGCGAACCCAGAGGTCAACCTCGGGCTCCAGCAGGGCCTCGAGAGATTCTGAGCTTTTGTGCACCAGACTCATGGGGCCAGAGGGTTACAGTGCACGAGTCACATGATACCAAAAGCATCATGGCAACTTGCCCCAATCATGGAGCAGTGAGAATTACGACCGGAGTCACAATAGTGACAAGAGCAAGTGTCGGGATGCCCAGGTTCGTGGTAGTAATCACCGCATGAGCATAGGGATCATTGTCCGTCTGCTCTGGTGATCACTACAGGCATTATCAGGCATTTAGAGGATAATGAGGGGTAGGTCAAGTGTAGGATTGTAGGTAGTGTGAAAAAATATTTGCAGGAAAAGTGTGAGCGATTGCACCATCTGGGAAGTATCATGGTGGCCATGCAGGAAATACGGGGAGCATACCAGTAGGGATGGATCATAGCAAGAGTCGACGCGGGCACCAACGGTATAAAGCAGCGCGCACGAAAGCTTTCGAAATCCTCAACCCCTCTGGTAGTGATGCAGACTACTAGCTCTAACTAGCTAATACCAATTTTCCTATGACAGTGCCTTCATGCAATTCTTCCAATTACCGGAGAAGAGCCAGCCGTCCGACTCAGCTGCCTTCTCCACGATCCTCTCGCTTACCTAGACTGGGCTGAGCAGGGTTAAACACCGCAAGGAATGTACGCGAATCAAGAAAAATTGTCAAAGAGCAACTACTTCTGAAGCAGCCCAGTCGCATTGCCTGCTTTGAGGCTCTCACTGTACTTGCCCACCATGCCCTGAACAGTCATGCTGTCGATGGTGCCCAATACCTCAACAAGGCACCTCCCCTCATGCAAGGCGTCGAAGCACCTCTGCGCCACATTTCCGAGCACTTCTGCATGGTTCAGCTCCTCTTCCGTCATGCCACCGCCACCAGCATCAGCCCAAGAGGCGAAAGACGGGAATGGGATATGCCCTGTGTGGGCCGGATCAGCCTTGACCATGATCCCATCAATCTCCTCGTTTCCGATACAGGACTGAGCAAGGGCACCACTTTATTGTGGTGACATTATGACATGATAAGTTCACTGGTAAGTCTCCTCCAGAGTCGGCTCGACGTCTCTAACGAGCCGCAGCATGATGTCCATCTCACGTTTGCTGATGGAGCCATTGCCGTCCAGGTCGAAGGCTTGGAATTGGAATTTCCTCGCGACTTCCGTCGTGGACGAATCTAGCACAGCCTTTTTGAGAACGGTCAGGGTCTGGGGCTCCCGTCTCTGCCACCTCTTGGCATAGAGGTTGCTGTCCTCGAAGTAACGGTACTCCACATAGTTGTGCAGCCAACTCTGGATGTATACGCTGTCCTTTTGACTTGATAGGACTGATAGGACTGAAGCATACTGAAACGTTGAAAGACGAACCTTTCGATCAACACCCTGAGGTCATCAAACTAGGGGAACACAAAAACTTCGCTGTCGACGTCTGTTGCTATGCTGAACTTCTGCATCCTAGCTTTCCTGTGTTATAGCCGAGTGGGGGATGTTTTCGACCTGCCCTAACTGAAACCCCGTGTATCAACTCTCATGACCCCACTACATAATTACAAAGTGATCAAATTGAGGAGTACTGGTATCCCGATGTCTCATCTCCATGGGCCGGCCCTGCTTGAAGAAACCCCAGAGCTGGCCCGACGCAGTCTCGTCCTCGGATGACCATGCGGTTAGAAGGAGATTCAATCAGAGATTCTTCGGGGACTGTTGGTATCTAGGGGAAGTGCTGACCTACGCTGACTCATGTTCGCTTTCAACACTCTGATAGCTCGTACGAACACAAGAAAGCATACGATCATCTCTATTGTTACGTGTCTAGTTTTCCTTTCCATTCTCCAGGAACGCTCAGGCCTTGTCTGTCAACGCCAAGGGCTCGGTGTCGGTGGAAGCCTCAAGATACCTGACGCGAGAGGATTGGCCCTCTCAAGCTGGCCATCCAGAGAATCCGGAAAGATTACTGTCAGGTAATCAGAATCCTTCTATAGGGTTGCGTCTGGTTCTAGGGGTTGGAAAACTACGACGGTTCATATTCAATTTTACTACATACGCCAACATGACTTCACCGTTCGACCACATAAGGCCAACACGTCTGCTACAACCACCATCATAATCATGAGAATCACCCCGAAGACCAAAGAACACCCGGGGCTTCGACCCTGGCGACCTCATGGGCTTTTCCAGTCAAGTGCCAAGCTGCTTCCCCGTGTCCACATGCTCGAAGAAGACATCATCACCATCTTGGACTACCGAGTTGGTCCCATCTTTCCTGGATCACGGAGATAACTGGCGCGATGATACTGGGCGATGATAAGGACCCTTGTGAGGAATGCTCGGGGTTAGCAGAGATCGCAAGAACGGCTGCAAACGGAGCCGTGTATGGATGGGGCGATGAGGGCGAACGGGCTACATCATAAGTTCCAAGCCTGTAGTTACTGTCGTATCGTTTAGAGGATGCTGGTTCGTTTTCATTACTTCTAGTTGGGACCCTTATGCACAGTTCTATTCCTATTTCCGGTGGCCCAGCTTCCGCCAAACACGGAAGATGCAGGAGCCTCTGAACTCTTGACGATCCGCTTCAGTGGAGCCGCCGCCAAGCCATGCCCACGGCCATTTGGAGGGGATGGCAGGTACCTTCGCATTGCAGGTTTGCTTTTCGCCACTTGCAGTTGCTGCTGCCATAGTCTTTATTTTCCTTGAAGCTATACGTCTTTGATTGAGTAGGCGTGTCGGTTGAACCTGCTAACCACAATCTCACAGACTGTAGAATCCTCAGAAGGAGACCAAGAATGGTCCCTGGAGGATTGCGCTGCGGATCCCTTTCGGAGTTCATGCGCCTCCGCGGTCACGGTTCCGTCCTCATTTCCTCCGAGCAGATATTCTGCGCAACTGATCATGGGGAAGGGGGTTAGACAAGTTATGGTGAGTAGCTCCTGTCCTTGAATTGCTGCTTCTGAGTAGGTGAAGATCAAATAGATGTGGTCGCCACCTGTGATCTGAGGCGCAACGGCGGCCTGGGCTTGGGCGGCTTGGGGCGGCGCCTGACACGGTCTCCCACCAACGAAACACGAATTGATGCCAAGCAGCAGTGTCCCAGCGCACAAAGGGCAAGAATCCAGCGTCCTTGGGTCGAACTGGATCGCCCTGCTGAGCTCGGAAATGAGGGTTGTAGGGAGGATCCGAGGAACTGCAGCAGCCCATGATTGCAAGGCGGAAGTGCCACTAGGCCAGGCATTCGCTGTGTGTCTGAGGCCTCATCTCTGACTGAAGCCAGTCATATTTACCAACCTTCACTGGGTATACAGGTTTCTTAAGTCTCCACCCAAGCCACTCACTGTAAGCCAAATCTTCGGACGCGCATGATCTTGTCTGCGGGTCCTACCTCTGAAGGGGCAGCAGCTGAGATGGAGAATCCCAAGACAGCACACGCACCAGCGCTGCACGGTGAAAATCTTGCTAGCTACTGCTGCTGCTGCTGCTTCCGCAGATGCTGCAAACTCAAACTAATAATTGAACTGACTCTACCTTTTATCCAAGAGGACGGATGACCTGGCCCGGATCCCCTGACTCGTTGATTTGTTTCGACTTGAGGCAAGGAAGCAAAAAATGCAACTAGGATGGGCAATTATGTGACATCGTTGGCTTCTGGGTTTTTTGCACTCGGGGTCTCCAAGCGAGGCGCATGTTCACAGGTCTGCTGGACATGACAACTCCCGATAAGGCCTAGACCCGACAGGCACAGGCAGGTACGTGGAATGCTGCCACCCTACATCAACACATGGACGGACCTTCTGGTGACTGTACTCAGTGAAACCCCTACCAGTAAGGGCCATTAAGGAGATTCAGCAGGCTGCAGGCGCTGCAGGCCAGAAGGCCTCGCCGTACTAGCCTAGCTTTCCATAAAAATCCATAGAGCACGTCTGACGTCACGTCACCCAGGGAGCCTCGGTTCCCAAATCCCCAACTCGAATTTCTGGTCAGTAAGGTGTCGGTCTCGGCTTATGTGACTGTGTCTCCTTTGCAATGACCCCCCAAACATCCACAAAATCCGAAACAAGTAAAAGCATGTAACATGCTTAAGGGTGACTAGTTTGGATGTGGCTTAGTGACATCCCTCAACCCTAACTACCCTGTACGTGTTGCATCGTGTTGCACAGCACAGCAGGCTTCCACAGACCCTTTTTCGAGAATCTCAGCATGCTCCATGAAGCTTCGCATGCCGTCTGGACTGGTGCAATCGCAACTCACGGGCCATGTGCAGGTGTACAACATATCTAAATGCTGGTGCATGGAGTCGCGGGGTCGCGGCGTTGATTGTCACAGCCCCTCCCAGAAACGAAGCAATGCAGGAACACATGGCATAAATAGCACGCACCGATGACCCGCTGCCAGGCCACTCAATGGTGGTGCAACGTCCACGCTGGCGAAGACAGCTGGCGGGCGGCCAGAAAGCCACTGAGGTTGAACACCTGCTCGCGATCATAAGCTGGCGTTTCTCAAACAAAGACAAAGCCTTTCATCTTGGCACCGAAACGGTCTATGGGTCTTTGTGATGGCAGCAGGAGACTGGCTGCCTGGCTTCTCTTCAAACCGAGGTCGCGGCGCAATGCGGCGCAAGCGCCGCCTGCAGCGGGCATACCGTGCATGCTGTGCAATGTGGCTGGACACGTCCCAAGCTTGCGTATCAGGCAAGCCAAAATGGTCTGCATCCCGGAAATGCCACGCACAACGCCTCGAGAGCTGAAAGTCCCAGGATGCAGCTAACTTCTGGCCAATTGCACAAAGGCACGAGTCTGAAGAGCCCCACATGGTCTCAGTGGTGCCACGAACTCGAGCTCGATGGCGTCCAGGCGGTAGTGGGTTGGCGCCAAGGACTGGGCCAGGCTCCTTGGGACGGCCGTAAGAATCTCCAGGGCAGTATTGTCGATGCATCGTGGATCCAAAGCTATTAGAAGCCGATGTCCAGGCCACAGCAGGACAGCTGAAGAGCCACACTCCGCACCACTGTGACGCCAAAGCTGTGGCCACAAAGGATCAGCCTCGGGCGCTTGCTTGGGCCGAAATAGAAAGAAAGAGATGTTTGTGGGGCAGAGCAAAGCGGAGCGAGTCCTCCACCGGAGCGCACATCTCCACACTCCCAGCATAGAACTGGACGAGGCTAAAGTAGACGGATGCCGGGCCCGCCATGCGACCGCCGCCTCCAAAAAACATCATCTGCGTGAGTGGCTGGCGAGGCGCGATGGGCGGCACGTTGGGCTGAGAGCTGCGTCCTGGCATAACCTTTGTCCTCAGGGAACGACCGCGAAAGCTAAGGACTGGCGGCAAACACTAGTGTCGCGTGCGAGCTTTACATGCAGAGGCCGCAGCACGTTCTGCATACTTTCGAGGCCCTATCGTGGGACGCAAACGGGGGCCGCCTGGGTGGTAGGTATGGACAGCCTTGCTCGGTAATTTTAATGGGGCAGCAGGAAAGGCATTGATGCGGGCTACACACCACGATGGAGCAGTGCAAGAAGCCGATATGCGGCTCATAGGGCCAAATGCGACCTCGGCCCAGGCTTCTGGCTTGAGCAGTCGCAAGAAGCCAGAACATCGTTGAGAAGTGTGGCGCTCCAGTGTGCCACCAGCATCGAAATATGCAGAATGGACTCGTCGTGGGTGCTTGCAGAGCGTTTGGCCGTGCACGGCCCGAAAGGCGATGGCAGAATTCGTCAAGCAGAGAAAAAGACTTCACCAAAGCCAGCCCTCCCCTGTGTGCCTAATTTAATCTGCCCTGGAATTGGACACTACTAGGTTACTAGGCGCCTTGTGCAAGAGGGGACGGTGTTGGGTGGTCAAGCTGTTTACTGCTCTCCTTCTTCTCCATCTTCAACTTCATGAGCTCAGAAAGGAAAGCCCCGCGAAGCCTCAAGGGCTCACGGATACCGAGCAGAGAAGCTGGCGCTGCAATACTTTGTCGAGGTTGGGAGAAAGGAGCAGGAGAACTCCAGCAGAGATTTGACGAGCCTAAGGTCTCCAAAAGGTGAAGTCGGGAAAATAGCTTCTGGGATTGTCTGGGCAATACGCCTCTGCTCATTGGACAAAGCAGCAGGCACTTCTGGCTTCGGCCCGCCGCCGATCCGACACTCCAGCACTAATCGGAGCTTGAAGAGCGGCTGCAACAGAAGCTGCGTCATCCTGTCACAAGACTTCCTTAAGGGTTTACGAGGGCTTCGTGTTCAAGAAACTTTGCCACCTCTCAGAAAGCCCTGGCGTTCATCGCTCTCCGAGCTTGGGCAGAGCCGAAGGCTGGGGCCACAATGCACCGCCGGGTGCAACTGTCCGCCGCACAGAGGACTCCAAAAGGAGCAAAATTTGAAAGCCCCGCCCTTGAGATGCCAAGGGCCGTTTGCCCGATTCTGCAAGCATGGCCCCCCCTTGTGGGCTTGCCCGGACTCCTATGAGACTCCGCCGGGCCCTCTTAGGTGCCGAAATGGAGGGAATGGAGGGAGCCTGGCTGAAGGGGGTTCTTGAGAGACCCCTTGGCTCTGAGGGCTGGAGCTTGCCTCTGACCGGGCGACGTACAAAGATCCCTTGAGAACCCGGGGAGCAAATCAAAGTGGCGTCGAGCATGGCCTTGAGCAGGGCCGTGGCTTTGGCATGGGCTTTCAAGGGAGCGCGAAAGGCCAAACGACGCATCGAGCTGCTGCACAAGCCGACCTCTCGCAGGGCTTCAAGTTATCCAGGAGCCGGGCCTCAATGGAAGTGGAGCAGGGGAAGCAGATTGGTCAGACTAGCGGTCTCTCATGGGCAACACATTGCGCCCAGGCCTCGATTGAAAAGCTCCTGGAGCTGTGTGGCCTGGCTGGCCTGGTTGCCTTCATGAGGTAGGTGGTTTGGACAGTGCTTAGTTTCCGACCAGCGCGGATTTCCGCGACTAGGAAGAGCATGTCTAAAACGCAACACGCCCCCTCATGCAGTGCACACGGAATTTCAACCACATCTCACGCATCTGCAGTACCATCCTTTCCTTTTGGCCCGTTGGCCGTGGCAAGCACACGGCCCGAACATGGTCCTATCCTCACATGTGTGCACGTGCAGTGTTAATTCCAGCGGTGGTGTCATATAGAACCTGACCTGCGGCAGGAGCAAGCAAAAGGTCACGAGGAGCAAAAGCATCTGCCACCTTGGATCTACACAGGAGATCCCGGAGTGCAAGTGCATGGCACGGTGATGCGTCGTGCTGCTACGTTACGACAAAGTCCGCTGTCTGGACGTGCCTGGCCGCTTCTTGGCAGCGCGTCCCTGCCGTTGCCTGCGGGCGCCTTCCGGCGTCTGTGGTATCAACGTCTTAGCGGGGATGCGCTCGGCGCCCAGTCAAACTTACAGCTCTAGCTCCGGCTGTCCCAAAACCACGTCGGCCCACGGCCGGCAAAGGTGCTCCAAACCGCAACGAAGAACATGAGCACGCCCAGGCTGCTGGGAAGGCAGGGCAGAAGCGGTGAAAGTCCAGAATGAGGTGGAGGTCGCATGCAGGACCGCACGGGCTGCACGGCGCTGAAGTCGGTGCTAGAGTCGCTTTTTGCAGAGCCTCTGGTCTATGGCACTCCAGCTGCACGGCGGCAGATGCGAACTCGGCAGGCGGCCACCATTGCCATCCGATGGCCCGCGGGCATCTGCAAGCGAGCATGCCTTGTCTCAAACGCAAACGCGAGATCGCGCTTTGCAGGCAAAGCTTGCCTGAAGCTCCAAAGGCTTCAGCGGCCTCTCAGTCTGCCTGGTCTGCCCTCGGCACTCCAGAACACCTCCTTGCTCCAACCCTTCGGCAACACAGACACCATGTGCTGCTGAGATCCCTGCAGGGAGCTTCGAGCTAGGCTGCGGCTGAGACCTGTGGTGCCGCGGCTGTACCCCCTTCTTGACGTCACCGCTGCACGGCATGCGGCATGCTGCACAAGCACACATGAAACCCTGAGACAGAGTAGGCACCCAGAGAAAGCATGGGCAAAGGGGGAGCGAAATGGTTGACAGCGCTGAAGACCTCCTTGCATGGCCGAGGTCTGACACAGGCAAAAAAATACCTTTGCACACCAGAACATGTGGTCATGCCTTTTGATAAATACCCACCCTCAAAAAGGTGCTAGGCTCGGAGGCTCTCAGAGTGTCTTGATCTGTTGGAGATTGTGATAAGGCTTGTGGGGCTGAGGCTGGGCTTAGGGGTCTTGGACCCTGTAAGGTTTGGTCCACTTCCAGACTCGCAATAAAAAGTGAAGAACAAGTCCGTCACAAAGTCTATGGCAATGCCCAGACAAGCCAGTATCAAAAGAGGATCCAACAAGAGGGTCTGAATTCTCACACAAAAAACAGACGGTTCAGAATCCCCGCGCGAAGGGAAGCTGGGTCTCGCCACAGACACAGCTGGCCTACGCGGTGCAGCGACTGAAAATGGGTGAAAGGGGCACGGCTTGTGGCACACCACGGTCACAAAGGGCAAGACAAGTCTAATCACCCAGTTGGACCTGGAAACCTTAGCTCGATTGGAAGTGCTCAAAGTTTCAAAGGCTGGTGCGCATCCGCCTCACAGCGCTGAGCCTTGCACCCAGCTCCACGGCTCCACGCTTACGTTTGCAGACCTAACCTCACAGAACGGGCATTGGCTCCTGTGCTGCAGCGCAACACACATTTCTTGCTGTAAAGTGCTGACAATGATGTGCTGCTGACCCGAGGCCACACACCAGACACACCAGACCTATAAGTCCACTAGAGGCGCCTTTACCACGAGTCTAAACGTCTCCTGACCCTTAAGACCATCGAAGACCTGTAGAAACGACCCTCCATTACCAGGCCATCTTGCCCCTGCCGTTGCCTGCGGGCGCCTTCCGGCGTCTGTGGTATCAACGTCTTAGCGGGGATGCGCTCGGCGCCCAGTCAAACTTACAGCTCTAGCTCCGGCTGTCCCAAAACCACGTCGGCCCACGGCCGGCAAAGGTGCTCCAAACCGCAACGAAGAACATGAGCACGCCCAGGCTGCTGGGAAGGCAGGGCAGAAGCGGTGAAAGTCCAGAATGAGGTGGAGGTCGCATGCAGGACCGCACGGGCTGCACGGCGCTGAAGTCGGTGCTAGAGTCGCTTTTTGCAGAGCCTCTGGTCTATGGCACTCCAGCTGCACGGCGGCAGATGCGAACTCGGCAGGCGGCCACCATTGCCATCCGATGGCCCGCGGGCATCTGCAAGCGAGCATGCCTTGTCTCAAACGCAAACGCGAGATCGCGCTTTGCAGGCAAAGCTTGCCTGAAGCTCCAAAGGCTTCAGCGGCCTCTCAGTCTGCCTGGTCTGCCCTCGGCACTCCAGATTATCTGCATCGCAAAGCAGCCACCACGGCCAACTTTGGTGATGGGACGTTTTTGCTGGCACGACAACTTCCCCAACCCCCGATGCTCGAGCCTTGGTCGACTGCACATCCTTAGCACCTCATGGGCCTTGTGGCATTGCAGCTTCCAAGCGTCCTCTCTCGGCGTGGGAACCGGAGACTCGGCCCCGGATTTGTCTTCGACACACGAGCACGGCTGCCGAAGGGCTCGACGTGAAAAAGGTGGAGGGGGCTTTATGTGAGGTCAGTCTGGGACAGCCCTGGCATAGCTCGCGGCAGCAGAGCATTACGTTCGCCGCCGTGGGCTTCGATCGGACATGAGAGTCTCCCAGCTCATCCAGCTCAAAGTTGGAGGCTAGATGTCTTTAGCAGGGGGCTCAGCAGACAGTGCTGGCCAAGGCAAAGGCAGAACAGGATCCCTTGTTGCACTTCAAGTCTGCTTTGAGAAGCTGGAAGCTTCGAGCCAATCTCTCATGGAGGTCTAGGCGGCGCACTGCAGCCAATGAATGTTCAGAGCCTCTGAGAAAGCGAAGACTCCACACGACATAGACGTGCGAGTCATACTGCGAGTGTTCAGTCCCGCTCTGTCAGCTGCTCCTCCCACAACCTCCGCTGTCGGGCCTGCATCCGTATGCATCGGTAAACTGTGAGCCCTTAGCCCCTCGCGACCAAGGACCTGGACCAGCTTAAGGCTGGTATTGGGAGGCCAATGCATGCAGAGCGACAGTGGCTCAGATTGTCCTCGTCTTACGTTGTGGATGCACGATGATTAAGCTCTCTGGACGTGTCTGACATGGTGCGTTAGTCCGCGGTGGAGTTGACTATATCATGGGACGAACCACATGTCGGCAACAGCCCGCATCTGCCTCCAGTGTGACCCAGCGCAAGTGGCTGCGGAGGAAGCGAACGACATTGCCCAGTCTTGTGCTGTGCAGGCTCACTGCACTCCTCACGCAGAAGCTCTTGAACCCCACGGCGGAAACTTGGTTTGGCGGAACATGCGTGCGACATCGAAGGACATCGATCAGACGGAAATGCGCACGTCGGACATCCTGGCAGCACCCTGCACAATGAAGGAGTGATATTACCCAGTGTGCAGCGCACATGACCGGCTGCCCAAACATCTACGAAGCGAGCTGACTAGTGGATGCAGATGGATACAGTGTATGTCCTGATGCCAGGAGACATGGTCGCTTAGCAGAGTCACTGGAATGCGAAAACATTGTAGCCTGTACCTGTTTCTTTCATGAATCAGACATCATTGTGCCGCGTTGGGCCATCAATCAACTCGGGCCGTTCAACTCGGTTTCAATTTCCAAGTGTTGCAAGCAGAAGAGAAAGAACAAGCCCGAGTGTTAAAGTTGGAGATGTTGGCCACGAACTGCCTGCCCACCTCAAAGCCCTTTTTGGGCCGTTCTACGAAGCGAGCTGACTAGTGGATGCAGATGGATACAGTGTATGTCCTGATGCCAGGAGACATGGTCGCTTAGCAGGAAAACATTGTAGCCTGTACCTGTTTCTTTCATGAACCAGACATCGTTGTGCCGTGTTGGGCCATCAATCAACTCGGGCCGTTCAACTCGGTTTCAATTTCCAAGTGTTGCAAGCAGAAGAGAAAGAACAAGCCCGAGTGTTAAAGTTGGAGATGTTGGCCACGAACTGCCTGCCCACCTCAAAGCCCTTTTTGGGCCGTTCTACGAAGCGAGCTGACTAGTGGATGCAGATGGATACAGTGTATGTCCTGATGCCAGGAGACATGGTCGCTTAGCAGGAAAACATTGTAGCCTGTACCTGTTTCTTTCATGAACCAGACATCGTTGTGCCGTGTTGGGCCATCAATCAACTCGGGCCGTTCAACTCGGTTTCAATTTCCAAGTGTTGCAAGCAGAAGAGAAAGAACAAGCCCGAGTGTTAAAGTTGGAGACGTCGTCCAGGAACTGCCTGCCGTCAGGTCTGGCCTTCGAATTGCTTCCCCGACCTCAGACTGCTGTGCTAAGGTGCCAGCAGTGTCCGCTTTGCTGGAGGAAGGCATACTGTATGAGGCGGTTGCTGCAAAGCTCCGCAAACCGCGGGCCACGGCCCCCCCCCGGCCGCTCCCTCACAGCACGAAAAGGCGGGGAGCACGGAGCGCACCTCTGCGTCCTTTGAGCAGGCTCACAGGCCGCCAGGGCCGCCAGGGCAAAGGACGCCATCACCGTGTCGGTGGAACGCTTGGGGAACGCTTGGAGCGCTCCGGTGAGAAGTCTCAGTCTCGTTCGGCCCTCGGAAGCACCGCATGAGAGTGGCACATGTGGCATGGGGTGCCTCAGACCGGAAGACTACCACAGGCACAGGTATGCAAATCCCATGCAACAACCCTCTGCCGCCGGCAGATTCAAGCCTCTCGGTGCTTTCTGACCTCCTGAGCTGCGGCTACCAAGTGACTGGAAGGGCAAAATCTCTCAAGTCATATGCCTGAGCGTGGGCACCCAGAGTAAGACGGAGTTTCAGCGGATCTTCGTAGCCATGTGTCGGAGTCAAGCTGGCGGCAGCAGCAGCAGAAGTGATGGCTCTGCCCCTGAGTGCAAACGCAGCAGATCAAGAACCAAGTTGAGATTGGACGTGGCAATCCAGCGGGGTTTCAACCACTAGCATTCCGCAGGCGAGAAGCCGGTGCACACAGTCTTCGCTGAGGGCCTGCGTTACGGAGCACTGCAGAGTCGATGCAGTGTGCTAGAGCCTCTCTGGCGGTCGCGTTCACCGCGATGTCTCGTTGGGGAACTGAGACGTGAGAGCTGCGGCATCGGAGTCGAGAGGTGGAGCACCTCTAGAGTCTAGAAGCTGGTCTCAGGTACCAGGCCGGTGCCGCCGGTGACCCGGAGATCACGTGAGCCGCCGGGCGGCTTTGTGTTGCCTAAGGCCTGAGGCACCCGGTGCACGGATCCATGGTGAGTGGCACAACAACGACTCCTAAAGCTTGGAAAACCCTTCTCATGGAAGCTCTGTGGGTCACATTGCGAAGCTGCAGTCCTGATGCTCCGATCAGCATCGAATGTCGACAGTGTATTCGTGCTGTCGCCACCGCCAACGAGAACTCAGAAAGTGCCATCTGCAGGTCGTCCGTGTCGATTCGCAAGGTCACCCCGAGAACTTGGGCCTGGGCAGAAGACGCAAGCGGCCTGTTGTGGCAGCCTGATCCTACACTAAAACCTTCCGGCAAACAGCGCGGCATACGTTCCTCGCAATGCATCTCCATGGTATCCTCGAGCGAACGAGCTGACGGGCCCTGCGTGCATGTCTGCACGTTCTGCCTGGAGTAATGTGACAGCATGCAGTGTCCAAATGCAGCGGCTGATTGAAGCCGGCCGGCACGCCCGGCCGGAAGGGATCATGCATTGGATTAGGACCAGGAACACTCACAGGACCGAGACGACGAGACGACGCTTCAACAGTGACATGACCATGCGGCTGCAGCAAGTGCTGACAGCCCTGCCGGGCGAATCGAACTTTGGCGACGACTGCTTGGGACGCTGATTCTCAGGAGGCTTCGGCACTGCAGAGCCGAGCTCACGTTGTGATGCAGCGATCGAATGCATCCTGTTACCGCCGGAAGCACAGGCCAGAAAAGGATTGAACCGGAGCTCCTCAGTGTGGAATAGAAAGCTACATCAAAAGCAGCCCCGGGATCCCACTCCATTCAACCCGGAGAGCTTACCAGCTGGCTGGCCTCTGTTTTGCAGGCACAGGCCTCGCGGTAGTGGAGACGCTAAGCTGGAACTGGCAGTGCTTTGGAAGATGGAACTCTAAGATACGAGGCGGGGGCGAGCGGCCATTTCGCTCTTGATTGACACAGCTTCGGCACGGCTTATGGATCGATGCTCGCTTACACTTAGGGAAGGTGCTGGCATCTTTGTGGGATCGTCAGGCGTAGTACGAGGATTGCAGCGGTGATGGCATGAGCAGATGGCTGTTGCAGCCACGTCAGGCACAACGTCGCATCGCGGCCGGCCATGCTGGAAACCAAGGGAGGCTCGGGTGTTAGGGTCTAGCCAAGCGGCGGGCTACAAGCGAATGCTGGCGATCTTGCTAAGAGTTACACTTGAACGCATCGTGCAATTTACAGGTTTGCATCCGTCCTCCATGTTGCGAAAGAGAGATGTGCCTGCTCCTGAAACTGAAAGAATCATGCCGTGTAAACCAACATGTCTTGCTTGAACCTCCAAAGCGACATGCAAATCAAGGCAGCATTGCATCATCAATGTCTCAAACAGCAGATGTTGACCTGCGAGCTGACGTCCTGCATGGACCCTTACGCATACCTTCACAGCAAGAGAGAGATCGGCTCTTTTCTTCCTTCTCAGCTTCTTCCTCATCAAGTCAAGTGCACGTGGAAGCCACCATGTTCGGTCCACTCGCGCTGAGCAAAGCTATTACATTTCAGACTGGTTGGAAACTTGGTAAGCTAGGAATTTCAGGAGTGATGAAAGCTCACCGGAACGCAACTACAGAACTTCATAGCCTTAAGACGGGAAAGGGGGGAATGCAAAGAAAGCGACAGCTCTGCCCAAAGCAAGCTTGACGCGCGATGTGTTTGGATGTTGAGGCCGCCGAAGGCCCCCAATTGCTGAAATGCTCGGACACCCATGTTATCAAGACCTGACCCAGGGGAGACAGAATTGCTTCAAAAGAGCTGGATCGGTTACTTGAAGCGTTCGAAATCCTCCCTGCAAGGCCCTCGCCGAGCCTTCAAGTCTGAACTTAGCTGGAAAACAAGAGGATTGACCGTTTAAGTGCAAAGCAAAAAAACAAAAGACATATATGTCATCACCGCATTAGGCTCGTCCGGTCACGAAGCAAAAAAGGGAGAAGGGCTTGGCAAACAGCCAAATGTGGCATGACTTCGAGAAATGCCATCTCAAAATGCTCTGCTCAACGGCGCTGTACTGAGATCCAGCCCTTCGATGCTTAGCATAGGCCAGTGCCCTTTCTGATGTGATGACGCACCAAATGACTTTGTCAAGCTTCGTGTTCTGAGTTCCCATCCAATACGTCAGCGCATATGACTGCTTTTATGTATGGCAACGCAAAAACGGTGGACCGTGTGGCTGCGCGGAAACTCTACTTCTGTACTTGCTTGTTCAAAGGGCTCCAAAATGCTCCAAATGGTCCAACGAATATCTGTCTACGTGAAGGACAAACAAGCTGCCGCTTTCGAACACATGGGTGTTGCTCGCACCTGGGCTGAAAAATTGCCAGCATCCCGGTCGGCTGCTAACTGCAGGATGCACCGAAAGCATTGTACTCCAATTCGGGCCCTCTGTGTAAGAACCCAACCTAATCTGTAGCTAGCTAAAAAAATCAACCCCGCACCCTCATGACGTCTAGTAACATCCTTTTCAATAGCCGCTGCAACGGACTTGGGCAAAGCTGTCTCTGTCCGGTCACAGCGGTCACGACCCCGATCTAACGAGCTTCCATTCGAGCCAAACAAGCGGATCTCTAAAATGTAAAACTTCTCAAAAGCACACCAAAGAGACAGCCAGGACCTAGGAGCAGATCCACCAGGATCTGGATGATGGCGCTGAGCACCAGAAACGGGGTTACGGTCAAGTACCCTATGTAAGTGCAAAGCCACGTTGTGCATGCCCGAAGCTTCGTCAGCAAACCCGTGGACAGCAAAATGATTGAGGTTGGGGCTCTTTCTGGTCGTCATGTTTCTGTGTAGCGGAGTTAATGCCACTCTAATGCAATACAAATACCACAGAATGGGGCCTCCGGCGATATGCTTTCTGGGCATGTGTGATTTGAGTGCGTGGTGTCTTGCAATATGAAAGGGCGCCATTCTGTCGCTTCCGAGATGAGAACCAATCAAAGATGCCTCAAGACAGAACTCATAAACACAATCATAGATGCTATGATTCAAAATCGTTCCAGTAGAACATATGCGGCAAAAGCTTCAAACTCGCACCAACTTGCATATGAGCACGGGTTTGTCCCTCACAGTTTTCAGCAAGCATGACCCTCACCGCTCTCCCCGAGGTCTGAAGGTTTCATCATGTTTCATCCAGGACCAATGCTTGAGGTAATTATTCTGACTTCAAAAAAATTCTCGCGAATCTCAGCTTCTATAAATACATCGCCACGGAGATCATCAATGTCGTTTGCATAAGGGGGAAGTCATACTCTCCCTCCGGATTCACAGCCTTGGTCTGTGTCAAGGAACACTTGCGGAGCTCCAGGTGAGCGGCTCATTGACAAAAACGATTGTCTATCCCGTAGTGAAGGGGCCGACGAACGCAAATCCCCACATGCCGCTTGGACACATGTCTGGCACCAACGACCGTCATCATGGCAACTAGAACGCTTTGTGAAACCTGAGCTGTGAGAGGCTCAGTTCATGCCGTGGATGCTTTGAGGTACGAATAAAACGAGCAGTAGCACAGCGTCCAACCGGCCAAGTTTTGGCCAGATGAGACTTGTTGAGATTCTGGCCAAATCTGACATTCCACGACCACCTTGCTCTTAACTACAAGTACGGAAGTCTTGACGGATGCTCATATGACTGATCCTCACCAAGGTTGAAATTTAGTCAGCCATCCTCTTGACAAAATCCCTCTCTGAAAAACGACATGCAAGTACAGTACAGCGCAGTTGCATGCAACCTGCTCAATTGGAAGAAACATCAGCTTCTCATTTTAACCCGTTTGCTCCGCTTCTGGCATCTCATCCTGGGTAGCGACTCAGCATCGGCAAGTGAAGGCACCTTTGAAAGTCACAGAATGACGCAGCCAAGCTGGTCCCCTGTTTCAGCCCGGGAAGCGGTCTTTCCGCTGGGCGCAGAGTCGTAGAGGAGAACCTTTTGGCACCCGAAAGCGCCAGCTTCCTCATCCGATGTCGGGGCACCATCAAACCAAGGGAAAGCATGCCCTCTCACATGAAACGCACGTCCACGCACTTGTCAGCGACGTATCCGCTAAACTTGAGAAGTTGACTAGTTGAACTGTCAAGTTGCTATTGGCATCATGCAAGCACTGCTCCGCGCTCGCCATCCCCTCTCAAAAGCACGTAAGGTCCACCCCCCTGTAGCATGCAGTGGCAAATGAGCTGAAGACTTGAGCGGCGAGGGCATGCCTCACACATGTCCGGCTAAACATCGCGAAATGAACTCTCAAGCGCAGTACCCCTGCATGATTCAGAGATGGGCGTGGGCTTCAACCGGCCCAACGAAACGGCGCAACGCAGCACAGCACACGGACATCAATCAGCTGCTTTTGGTACAGCCTCACGAACAGCCGAACAGTTGCGCAGGCCGGGCCGCGATGTCTGCGTTTGCAGCTGCGAGTCCTCGGAGTCCTCTCCAGCGCCAGCGCCGCTCAGAACCGGAATTGGACGAAGCTTGCGCCACGAACCCGTTGCTCACGGGCTCTTACTCTCAAGTCTGTCGCACACTGAACTTTATCGCCGCTTGAAGATAGCGTTACAATGCTGAAACCTCAGTGATTGGCGATTGCAAACGAAGGCCCAGGTGCGAAACATCGACGGCACAGATCAGCCAAACAAAGCAGGAAGGCAGGGTCGGCAGGGCATGGCAGGGCTGTCTGAACAGCCTACAGGGCCACCGGAAGTGGATGTGACAAACCTTTTGAACGCCTGCCTGCTGCTGCAGCGGTGGTGAAACTAGACTGCTTCGAAGAGAGGCTGCAACTGCCACAAGCGAACATGCCCGACGCATCCACGAGTGGATGCACCGCGGAAAGTGGGCGCAAACGAGATCTGATCATCTAGGGGTGAAAGGGACCTTTGCAAAACGCATTAGACATACGATCACCTGCATATGAGTACACTTTACAGACGTGGCCTCCTTAACGAGTGAACTTTAAAGACATGGCCTCCTCAACGAGACTCGACGAATGGTTTCAAAGGATGCCGCAATGGCTCCTGCCCTGAGGCCCTCTAAAGCTCGTCTCTGAAGGCCGGGACCCGGCAAAACGCGGGTTCAACGTGAAGGACAGGACTGGGCACAGAGGCACAGAGAGCGTCAAGCGAGGCTACCACGGCCACGGCAACCCCGACAGGAGCTTGATGCTCTCAGGATGCTCCGGAGAAGACGTCGCGGAAGCCTGCACAACAACGGCATGGCCCGGCATGGCCCTGGCCGAGAGCCTGGTCGACAGAGCGGCAGTCGGCTCAAGAGCCAACCCCGGAGCTTAGGCGTGCGCATCTGAGAAAGCACCTGCCCAACAGAACTCAGCACGAACCTTGCATCTGCTGAGTTTGCTCAAGTGAGTAAAGGGGATCGAACTGCCGAGATGGCCGTCACCTCACAATACGAGTAGCGGTGGTCGCGTACCGAGAGGTGATGTCACCAGGTTCTCGGGCCAGGCATCGCAAGCTTTCCGGTAGCAGGCAAGGACGGCGGCCAACACCAAGACTCAGGCCAGCCCAACATCTGGTACAAACTTAGATTCTCAGATATTCTGAACGGTTCATCAACCCAGATTGCTTAGGGGGTGACTCTTTGACGGTTGACGATGGCTCGAGGCAGGAAACTTGCGCGTGCTGCACGGCGCTTTTGTGAAGGTCTTCAGGGGCTGCATCCTATGACAGGTTCTACGAAGCGGCTTCATGAGTTGCAAAAGTGCCGAAATATCGTACAATCAGGATTGGCTTGATCTGCCTTCGCAGCTGCCCGGTCCCCAGCGGCCAACAAATCCCAAACCGTCAAAACCAGTCTTCCGGAGCACCTCTGGCTGTTACTCCTTCCGCGAGCAACTACGCTGCGACTGGCCTGTGGCAACAGGCGCCACTTGTGACTGCTGCGCACTACAAGTATCATCTCAGCGGTTGGTTGGCGCCATACAGCCGCCTGCAACAAAATGACCGGAACGGCGGTGCGCACTGCTCAGTCTGCCTCCTCCTCCCACGCTGCATCAAACATCTATATCTCGGAGCGTGTCAGAAGTTTTACTTGTGGTGAAGATGCCGTCGATTTGGTGTAAACCATTATTGCTTTCCCGCAAGCACAACACGAAAACCTTGAGGTCATGCGACATCGCCATTTATTTCCATGAACAACGACTTGCTCAGCTCACACTGACGCGAGGCCAGCTCGTGTCGGCAGAACAAACACAGCAGCATGCGGTTCGAAGCTTTCTTGGACAGATCATGGGGCCAAGATTCGGCATGGTTTGGCCGGGTGGACGTTCCCGATATGTTGATACAAGCCTCTGCAAGCCATGCATGCTAGTCGCTTCGATATGTGTCCTCTGCGAGGTGTGCAGGCTCTCGCTGTCTTCGGAGCCACCCTCTCAGTGACCGTGAAGCCAAGCCCCCCAATTTCGGTGGAGCTGTCAGCTCTCATCCATGCACGAAAAACAACGCATCGACCTTTGCCTTAGGAGTTTCCTGCGTTCTGAGAGAGTCGGAAGGTGTAGCAACAGCTCAATCAACGGCATGTTCAAATGCACTTGGAGCAATGGCACGCCCTGGCAAGGGCTTAGACTCACCTAGACTGCTGACGTGGACAGTTCGCTCGGAAATTCCAATGCCTTGTTTTTCGAAAAAAAGCATCTTCAGCTAATGGGCGCCCCAACAATGGACCGGTCTCGAGCTGAATGCAGGGAAAAACCGCTTGTGGGAGAAAAACCCTGCACGCAGAAACACGCAACCGGAACAAGTGCAGCTGTGGGACATCTGGGCCAACCCCGCTCACTTCACTCACATACGTAGACTCAGACCTCCTTTTTCGCTGAGGGTTGCAAATCGAAGTTCCAGCCCGCACCCGTCAAAGCCAAGCCTCCGACAGTTTCTCTTTTGAAGTTTGCATAGATCGAGGGTAAACTCACGGAGCTGTAAGCGGAGGCGGAGGCACTCGGAAGAACTCCAGTAACGGGGCTTCTGCTTGCTCAGGATTTGACAGAGCTGGGGCAATATCAGTGCGTATCATCAATTTTGTCAGTAGGTAGGAGTTGGGGGCAGGGGTGAGTGGGGGTCTGTCTTGCGGGCATCTGCTCGCATCTTAATGAATGAACGGCTCTGCGGCAGATCAACCCGCAGCACCTGAAACTTAAATGATGTAAGCCGGGCCCTGACAAACAGCACCCCCCCTCAACACGCTCGTTCTTGCATGTCTTTACAGGGCTCGGGATGTACGCATCACTGCGCCAGAAGTAACCTGGGAGACCTAACTCGGAGCCGCCGGCATTCGCTCAGCGCAAAAGAGGCCTTTTCGGTCGGCCAAGTGTTGTAATGTCTGCCTGGGCCCAATGGCATAGTTAAGCCAGCAACAATCGGAAGTTGTCGTGGCAACTCCTCAACACGGACCACTGCACCAAGCTTACAAGCAGCAACCTGGACGACTCATTAGGTCTCACAGAAGGCTGCTGTGGGGATCTCCGCGATCTGCGAGCTTTCCCAGTGGCATCGTGGGCGCCGGACACGGTGGTGCAGTCAGCATGCACAAGCAGTCAGGACGAAGAACAGCAATGACTACAAGTATGGATATGGGATCTCTGCTTGAAGTAGTTCAGGGCCGGCTGTTGAGACGTCACGGGCCTGTCGTACAGGCGTTTGCTTCGCTCTTCAAGAGAAGAGGATGGTTTCACGGCCGTGCTCAATCCTCATTTAAAGGTCATCATGAGTAAATACCTCTAGCAACTCTTGAAAGGCTGAGGCATGGCTTCACAGGGCTCGGGATGCGCGCATCACCGCGCCAGAAGTACGTCTGCTTGGAGCCCTAAATCGGAAAGGCCACCGGCCTTCGTTCAGCATGGCCAAAAGCGCATCTTATGATTACTTATGATTGATTGTCTGTGACATGACGAGCTAGCCTGGCCGCCCAGCCAAGTGTTGTACTGTCTTCTTGGACCACGGCTGTGGCTCAGTTCGACGACTGCTTGCACCGGTTCAGCGAGCAACCCTCGCAAACTTTCGTGGCAACTCCTCAGCACGGCTTTCCGCAATCCAGCGCTCGAATACGCCCAAGCCTACATCTAAGAACCTGGCCGACTAGTTGGGTCGTTCTCGCATCACAAACTGGCTGCCCCGCTGGGATCTCCAGGATCTGTGAGCTTTCCCCGCGGCATCGCGATTGCCGGCATGGCAGCAGTGGATGTTGCTTCTGTTACAGTCGTGTCTTCAGGTAGGATGCAATTTCAAGAGGAGGAACTGATGCAAACTCTGACGTGGATTGCGATCACCAAGCTTAAAGACCCCGAAGCTGAAGCCGGCCGGCCGAGCGTTTCTTCTTTTTTGGGTTGGTCTGCCTGCTGAATCGAAAGAATTCTGGTCCGACCTATGCATACTTCCTTTCCTACATCAGCGAACAGTGCCCCTTACGGAGCAGTCTCGTACCTGTTGACTGTCGCTGTGCCTGTCTGAAGCTGTATTGTCAGGCAAACTCAAGCCCAACGAGTCGCATTTCCTGCGCACTCCATCAAACCCAAACCAAAAAAACAATTTGCAATCTGTCACAGCTGCATCTTCAAAAAGCATCCCTGTGACTTTCGTTGGTGAGTTTTGAGCACCCCGACCCCGCACGCATTTGATCACACATAAGGTTAAGAAAGCATGCTGGGGTAAGATGCTAAGCGTCGATTTTTAGGATGCAGCGCTCCCATCTAGTTTGCATCTAATCGGTTCTGAGGCCTACAATGGGGCTTTGGGGTTGATTGAGTCTTGGTGCCTTGAGCCCATTTTCTTTTTCAGCCGCAGGTTTCAAACCCCAAGCCTAACACATCCTGATATCCTCGACGGGACAATAGGAGTTACTTTCTCCGTCTGCGCGCATACTTCTACACGTGATTCCGGAAAGCAGGAATCTGAATGGAAACCCAATGCTAGAGGAAGAAGTTCACCGCGAGAAGCAGAGCACAACCGAACAAGCTCATAAATAACTTAATACTCTCGAACGCTTCAATCAACTCACACGTGTGCTGCTATGGATAGTGTTGCAAGGCAGCTTTGTCAAGGAGGTCTGAAACATGAAACGGTTTTACTCCTGATTTGCACGTTCATAGCAGCAATCGCAGCAGCGGCGCGAAGTCGAGAAGTCTCAGCACAGCATGAAGCGCATGGTCTGGCAGTAAAGCACATGTCATGCAAGGAGGTTTCTGCCTCATAATGACATGCATCGGCATTAAGGTAGGGTCGTTAAAGACTACCTGTTCACTCCTGCCAGGGGGAAGTAGGAGCAATCAGAAGCATCCCGTCTTTTTGCGCATGGCTCGTGGATGAAGTTGCTGCAAGCAGGCGCGCAGCCATCATTGAAAACTTTCACTTAATTGAGGAGTGCGCACTCGACGAGTATTATCATCTTGCAGTGCTGAGACTGGTCGCAGGGGTCGATGCAGACTTTCGATAATAGCAGCTTGGGCAAATGCAACATATGCAACCAACGAGGGGCAAGTCAACGGTTCTGCTCCAGCACGCACAAGAAGTTGCTGTGCCAGGCGTCTACGTCCTTGGCCTTCGATTCCAGCTCCTGCTTTGCAGTTACACTGTCACTACACATCGCCGCGAGGAGCAAGGCCCTGGCTTGTGCGGAAGAGTGGTGCTCAAGCGACACCAGCACAACCCAGTGCCACCTGGAAAAACTCCGAAGCCTGGCGTTTGCCAGATTCGATTTCCTGGACTGCTTGATCTGGAAGACTAGAATCACCAGCAATACCTACCCGCCGTAAGATGACCATTGATTTAATCTCTCTGGCCCAACCTTGACCCAAAGCATCCCAGATTCCAGGCGGATCGCGGCATTTCGTTCTAGGTAAATGTGTGGAGCAAGTTCATCTCAGAGCCAGCAAGACTGGGCAGGGCCTTCGAGCCCTTGGCGTCTAAATGCAAAGAAACGCCTCATGACTCATGATCCTCAAATCCCTGCTGCAACATACTTACTGACATCCAACGCTTTCGACAGTCAATATCAGTCAATTCCAACTTCTGGGAACACACGCTCCGCGAGTGCCAAATAATTCAGGCAAAGGGACCAAGTTGCTCTGTCTCCGTTGTTG
Organism: Symbiodinium sp. CCMP2592; assembly: GCA_905221615.1. Lineage (NCBI taxonomy): Eukaryota > Dinophyceae > Suessiales > Symbiodiniaceae > Symbiodinium > Symbiodinium sp. CCMP2592. The sequence goes on along the minus strand of CAJNDT010002201.1, from coordinate 628,340 downwards.
CGACAGTAGCGACCTGCATAGGCTGAATCTCAAGGCTCGCCCTCCTAAGTTCAAGATGCCACCCTGCCCCCTAGACTAATCAGGAGGCACTTGTTGTGGAAAGACCTCAACATGCAACTGCCACAGACGCATCGAAACAAACCAGGTCCTTCGCGTCTGGAGCATCAACAGATGATGGCATTTCGTCCACCTCTTTCCCTGCAGCAGGAGATGTTCAAGCCAAAAAAGATGGACTGAAACACTTGGGAGCACTTAGAAGGGGCATTGGCGCACTCTGGCAAAGCACTTGATGCAGAGTTTGGGCGATGCCAGGCTTCCTGCAGCGCTCTCAGCCGGCTTGTTGTCAACAGATCCTGGCTTGATTTGGTCTTTGTACTCTTGAGGCATGCAGGTTTCCTTGAGCCTGCTCTCGCTGCTAACCCAGCAAATCCCCCGTCGGGAACCTTGAAACAAGGCCATACATCAAGACCGACTCTCTGTCATAGCTTGATCGATGAGCTGTCCGCACATGCGAGCTTACATGTGCGCCATGGAGTCACCACATCGAAATCTGAAGTCAACCTGCAGCTCCCAATAGTGCCACGCCACTTCGTGAGCTTTGTGATACTAGCGATACACGGCTGGCGAGCATGAGCGACCCATCGCCAATCTGCAGGGTCACAGCGCAGGCGAAGGGCAGTTCAAGGCGATTCTGGGTGGGGTGAAATGACTGTGTCTCCCAGTCGCCTCTGCACCCACAGCCGTCATCACAGCATGGGTCCTTAACTTCTAGAGGGCTAGCGAGCTGCGTGCGTTGTGTGCTCACGGGCCTCAGGACCTTCCTAGCCTCCTTCAACCTCATTAATCCATGTCTTGTGGCATCTGGGTTCGAGCAGAACGAGCTAGACCAATGAATTACACAGTCTCTCAAACTTAACGGCCAACTGCAGAAAAAGGGATGCGAGCTCCAGTGCCGAGATGCATTCGCAAATCATAGACTGACAAGTTGTCCAGGACACGCACCATGTCTTTTTGCGGGAGATCCTGCCACCGGCACGCACTTGCGCCGCATGAGTGGGGGGTGGCTCTCCGAAACGAAGTTCGCTCCCGGGTCTGTCCATGTCCAGGCTAAGCTATGACAGCGGACCCTGACTGCAGCCAAGATTATAGCATGAGGACCTTCAGAGACGTCCCGAAGTGGGCCAGCTTGTGTGCTAAGACCTGGCAGGGAGCCGGATGGAGCCGCCGGTAACCTGTACGAGTATCCTGCTCTGCAACATGCAGGAACCCTCAACACAACTCTCAACTTGTGTATCATGCCCTTTTTGCCTGCCCGCCTTAGTGTCTGGCACCTTTCCCAGGGCCAAGACTGCGGACTCCTGCAAGGCTCGGCAATCCCGAGAACCGGCACCAAATCACTGTATTGACTCATATTGGCTCTTGCCCTCTTGCTCCGTACAGCGTGGAAAACGACTCGCAATTGACATGCAACGCGTTGCTTTCACGTGGTTCACAACTTGCTCTCTATGTCCTTCGACCCGCCAAGTGCATTACGGTAAATCATCGCTGCGATGGTCACGCCCACCATGGCGAGAACCACAACTTGCAGCATCACCATCTGAGCGATCGTTCGTGGGGTGGAATTGGCTGGTGCTGAAAGAAGGATCGCGGCTCTCAGAGCCCGTTGTTTTGTACAGCATCAGAAATCAAAAAAAAAAAAAAAAACGAGCTGCAGCTGTTGTGATGCTCCACAGACCAGGGGCGACTTCCTACAGGGCAGCTGGGCACAAGACACTTTGGGAGGTGAAGCCTGGGTGCCGCAGGTTAATTGAGGCAGCTTGTGGTTGACTGTCAGGGCCTCCATTCAACTCTCGTGAAGGAACGATCACAAGCCTCACTCCATCTCCTGCCGCCTTCTAACCCCGAGAAGAGCCGACGGGAACCAGCAAGGCCTGCATAGCACAAACAGCCCACGATGTCACACACTAGATGACTGCATGGGACCCAGATCCCATGGTCGAAGGTCAATCACACAGGCCCCCGCATCCGATCTCACGCCGATGCCACCCGCCTTTCCGTGGCAAGCAAACCCACGCACAGGCGAGGCACGATAGCCATGGACACACTCGTCAGGCTCTCCTTCAGCCTCGTGAAGCAAGAACGCCCAAACTTGCTGTTCCCCTTTGGCAAACTATCTGTGTGATACACTTTCATGGCGGCTTGAAACCTTGATAGTTCACTGCGCGCTTCTTGCATGCGGAGATTCTCTGCAACCCACGTAAACACAGCATGCACGGAATGGCTTCAAAACCAGTAGAGGTCTCATATCGCTCCAGTCCAAAATGCTCCGGTGGCAGCGGAGGTGTGAAGGCCCCCATGGTCACCATCATCATCACCAAGCAAACGCTCACCTGAGATGCGGCGCACGGCTAGCCGCGGGCGAGTTCTTCCGCATCGCATCGGAACACAAGTCTTTGGAGAGCTGCAGCTGATGCGGCTACCATGAAAGGTGCACTCGTACAGGGGATTACGGGCAGCGAGCGGAAAACCCGAATGCAAAGGGCGCGCTGTAACCCTCGAGTCCGACAGGGGTGAGCAGCTGAGCGGCGGTGCCATCGAAAAGATTCAGGGCTGGAAGCTTCCACGGCCACACGATTAACTGCACAACCATGTACCTCAGGTGCTTTCTCTCTCAGCTCGGATCTTCTTTCATATCTCCAGCGAGCCTGCGACCCCGTCCGGTACACACCACTTCAACCGAGCTTGGTGGGCCTCTCCCTGTCAAACTTCTCTGTGGGCTCAAAGCAATCTGCTCCTGGTTGGACGTAGTTGAGGAGCTTTGGAGACTACCAGGGCTGACTGCGGCAAGACACAGCTCCAAAATGAAGACGATGAGGAGCATCTGCACATAAGGATAATCCTTCCACCAGGACAGGCTGCCAATAACTCTGCCTAGTCGATAGTGGGCCTCAGCCCGGCACCCTAGACCAAGACCACATACAAGCACCGGATCTGCACAATCGCTGCACGTAAACCCTAGACTGTGTGGCTTTACGAAGAGAAACAGTCGGGCCCGACGTATGGCCGATCAGCCTTCTCCGATAGATACGCAGGTAGAAGCTGTGAGACACATAACACGAACAAAAACTGCTTCTTCGCCCATGTAACCCATGCTACGCGGAGAAAAGCTGCTCTGACCTGCAGGTTGGGAAAGCAGCCACGTAATCAGACCTTTCCCTTGCGCAAAGGGTGCCTTCGAGTTCTTTCTCGACGCCCGCAAAATCAAGGATACCAGAAAAGTTGACAGTCTTGAACCCAAGGTCTGAAACGTCCCAACAAAGCGGCTGGCTTTCTCTCAAATGAACTCCAAGCTGCAGCAGCCAGAACGATGGAAAGGGACAGCATGAGCCCTCGAGGGAGCATGAACGTTCCTCAAAGACCACTGAGGAAGAAGGTCCCGTGGATTCTTGCCGGAGCGTTGCCAACATCGGCTTACCACAATACACAAACTCAAAGACAGAAGCGCCGCTCTCCCTCTGAAATCCGGAAGTCTGGTATCATCAGCCCCGAGCTTTGGCTCATCGGCTATATGCTAGCTTTTTGCCGCTTGCCCAGAAAGATGGGTCGCTGCTGGTAGAGACTTGCTGTGGCAGGACATGGCCCTCCGACAAGTAATTTGACGTCGGGTATGCGCTGGGAGCGGCGCAGTTCCAGCTCACGACCCGTCGCCGTGGCCAGTAAGCGTGGGCATCTGTTGCCCGAAGTGACCGACTGCTTCAAATCAAAGGATGCTAGTTGAGACAAGATGCCATACCACCAATAGTCCACTCGAAAGCGCGCAATCAGAAAGCGGATGGACTGAAGAAACGTCGCGCTGCCCTTCCTGGCGGCACACGGCGCGTACCTGAGCAAACAATCACACAAAGCGCGAATGCAGGGACCCCGTCCTGTCTGCTTCGACCGCTTTTCCTCTGCCTCTCGGGTTCAGTGCCGAATGATTCCTTGGCGGAGACTCGGGGAGGCCAGGCTGCGCCGCACCGCTGCGACGCAACGCGCAGCGACATTTTGCGGCCAGCTCTGGAGTTGGGGTCGTCTGGTCTGCAAAGGGCCTCCATATGCTGCGAAGGGACATCGTGCCGAAGACTGCCAAGGCATAGAAAGCGATGAGGCCACAAAGCCTGTGATCTAATCAAGCATCCCATATGAGCACATGCTCAAAGAACTACAGAAAAGAGAAACGACGAGATCGGGTGGCGAAAGCGATCGAGAGAGAGAGAGAGAGAAGACTCTCCAAGAGACAGATATAGAAAGGGAGCAAGAGCGGGCGGGTGAGCAAGCCGTTTCCGATAGCACGCTGACGAAAGACCGACTCTGTAAGCCCACATGCAAGCCACTGATGAACTGAACGAATTTGCAGACATGCGGCAGAAGCAAGCCAAGGATAAACATGCTCGTGTGCTCGGGGCTTTCCTGTACCAACTGGGTAGGAGTCACTGGTCCCAAACGCCGAGCTCAGCTTCTGCGGTGCCCTGCTTGCCAGGGCACGAAGCAGAAGATGCCATTGTGCTTCATCAGTCCATGTCTGCCATTCGGATGGGAGTAGCACCTTACGGGATTTGTCTTCTTGTGCCAGGTGCTACAAAAGGGACGACTTGAAACAAAGGCAGACTCTACACAAGACACGCAAGGAAAGCGTCTGGATGTCGAGAGAGATTGCTAGCTTAGGTCAATGTACATACCGCTGCACGAACCCTGGCACATCATTGGCTCGAGTGCCGTCTTGCTGGCGATGGTGAAGGTCACTTGGACAACCTCGTCAGGGTGCACAAGGCCACATGACGCTCCTCTTGCCAACATGTCCAGAACAGCGAGATTACTGGAAAAGGACAAAACTTGTAGCATGGTTGATTTCTTCTTCGCCATCAAATACCTTAGTAGCCTTGACTTTCAATCATTGAATCCCGCGCACCACTGAACTCGTGCTGAGTGTCCTGCTGCCCTCGTCGGAAAATCAACGTTCTAGTGCCTAGTGCTTGGCAGAAACAAAGTTCTTTAAAGTTCTTTGAAGGCTGTAGGCTTCATGTTCGCCCAGCTGTTGGACTTAAACACTACATTCATTAAATATCGGGCAGATCCCGCCAGTTGCCGCCTGCCCCATGGTGCTCAAAGTTTTTGACAGCTCGAATCGCCGATGCTTCGGGATGCAAGGCACCACCCAAGTAATCCTGAGCGCCAAATGCGCACAAATTGGCGAAGCAAGCTGCGCGATTGTCTAAGGTGTCCCGCCTCGAGTTTAGACCCAAAGCCTCAACGCTGGAAACTGGAAACTAGTCACAGGCGCAGTCCCGCCACCAGTATCCAAATCAGCGCTCCGGGCAGCGCTGCCACGCTGAACCCGTACCTGGCATGACTGCGAGCGCGTCTCAGAACATTCGAAGCGGCTCAGAGTTCGCAACCTGACTCGCCGACTGTTGCCCGAAAACACTTGCACGGTCAGTGAATGCCTGTGAAGCTGTGACAGCTCGGGAGGCCACCGGTTGATTGGATTGCCCGCCACGCAGTCGAAGCCAAGCGAATCGATGTCCAAGAGAAACAGATTCCTTAGACTTGAAGCAGCATTACAGCCAAAACTGTAGTGTTGAAACACAAAGCATACAACGTGCCCGCACTTTTCCTGAGATTCGGAAAGTAACAGCAGGTAAGGTGTGCGAAAGGGAGATGCAAGGCAGTGTTTTGAAAAAGCCAAGCTCTGTACAAAACACTGGTCAACAAACCAAAAAAAGGCTGCTGGCACGGAATAAGCTGTGTAGGTGGTTTCTGCTGGCCTGTCTCATGTTGAGCAGTCAGAAGTTGCCACGACCACAGCTTGCATCCTTCCATGTTTAGCTGGTGGCCGTTAATGAACAGCACTCTGACGGTCTAGCTGTTGCACGCTTTGACGATACTCTACAAGCCTCACACCAGCACTGATATTGCAAAAACCGACCCTCTAGCATCACTTGCTGCACTTTGGGCAAGATTAAGCAGGCTATGTGCAGAAAAGTCGGACAAGCTTCCACAGTAACCTGGCACGTTGTGTTCTGGCGCAGTCTCAATCCGATTCTCTAAGGACACAAAGGCGGATCTCTACGCTCGGCTTACATGTTCCAAGATGGGCATTTGAAGCAATGCTTCGATCCTGCATCTTTCAACCCATCAGGCCGCAAACCAAGCGGCATGACTTCGAAGATCCAGGCGAGCTCTGAAGGCCACTCAAAGGAAATCAGACCGACGATGCCCACGCTTTGCAGCCTGAACCAGCACTTCTGACAAGCACAGCGACTTCTTGCCTAGCAGATTTGTCGTTCACAGTCTTGAGCCAGCAGAGACTGGCAGCATGCTGATCGTCATCGAGAGCACACAGGTAGTCGCGAACATCCTTAGCGATTCACCACTTGCCGCTAAGCAGGCAAAGCTCGTTCTTCAAGTAGTGGGGGAGGGGGGCAGGAAGCCGCAAACCGAACCAGCACAGGTACTGTATCCTAGCTTCGGGACCCAGCACGGGAGTTGGAGAGGCATCGAATCCAAGAAAAAGAGCGTTCCGACTTCCCACTCGCCTCTGCAACGCGGAAAACCCAGCGTGAAGCACTGCACGATTCAGACTGGCATCATACTCACCTTCGCAGTCGCCGCTGTGTTCATGAGGTAATATCCAACTACCTGAGCTCGTCGGCCAGAGCAATGCAACTGAAGAGTTCTCTCAAAGCCGTCCGGATTCGGGATGCCCAGCTCGCTCAGTCTATGTGTGGACAAAGTTGCTAAAAACACCATTCCGAAGAGCATGGCCGCCACCCATCCTGCAGTGCCTCAGCACGGATGTCAATTGGGGTATCGAGTTGCAGCTCACGGCCAGTCAGCATTAGCAGTCACAAGACAGGCATCGACGGCAGTTGGGAGCCAAGCAGCTCAGGTTGCCACAGGGGGTGCAAAGCCCGTCTTCGAAGGACTGGCCGTCCGGACAGTGTGTGCATGGCACCTTGGGCTTCCTCGCACTCGGCTAATGAAATCCTATGCACTGCGCTGTCCTGCATGTGACACGACCGCATGACATCAATCTCCTTTGCGAAGGACATGCTCCATCACATGCGTTTATTATAGACCACGTACTACCCACTGAGGTGTTTCCAGCAGGACCTTCCCTGCTGTGGCCGACGACCCACCTACCCTCTGCGAGGCAAGCGGCGCCAACACGACCACCAGCACATGCACCTGAAACCCAGACTGCTGTATGAGCTCACGTGATACTCAATGCTGATGCGCTCGGCTACGTACATTTGAGGCTTCTGACGAACTACAACAATGGTGAATGAAAGCTGGCGTCTCGTAAACGACTTCCACCTGTCTACTTGCCTTGACAGAAGCAGATGTACACCATGAATGCCGGTCAACGGTGCTATGAAAGGGAAGGGACTGCGCGAGATTGTCTTCATCTCCCAGAATGGAATATCCAATGCCCTTCACATGACCCCAGAAGTGTTTCTTATGACTCGAAACGGTTCAGCTCACAAGGTTGAACCCAAGGGCCTGGAGCCCCTCCGGGGCATTTGTCTCCTGGCAGACCTGGGTGCCACGCGTGTCTCGATTCTCGGAGAACTCAAGACGTCTGGCTGAAGAGTCTCCATTGCGATGAGCTGCATTTGTACACGTCGTAAGGAGCTTCTGGCGTTGCGTAATAGCCTGGTGCCGAGTCAAGGAAAGCCTGGGTTGAAGTCTACTCTCTCTCTCTCTCTCTCTCCCCCTCTCCCGCTCTGTCTCTGAAGTCTGCTGCGAAATCAATTTGACATGAAGTAGAACCGAACCTGGAAGTCTTGTGGCCTCATGTCTGGTCAAGTGCTAACTGCAAGCGTTGCCCCTGTCTATGGGGCTTGCACCTGGAAGGATCACCGGAGCTTCGCCTTCTTCGCCTGAGCCGCCAAGATTCCCAGAGAATCGAGCTGGTGGGACCCTGCACTTCGCATGCCATGTAGCTTCCCGCAAGTTCACACACCCAAAGCTGCTCTCTGCTAATGAATAAAAATTACGATTGACGATGCCGTCGACGCGGCTAGTCCATGCAAGCTCTTGTAGCACGGGCTGACCCAGCAAAAGCGGCAGCCAGACAGAAACCGAATCGACAACTCATGCAGACCAGCGACAGCTTTCTTGGCCCACTCATGACGGGTAAAGACATGCGGCCAAATCGCAAACCAGACCTTCTTGGCACAGCACACACGCACCGCGCTCGAAACGAGTGGAATCCTGGGCTAAAGCGAACTTGGCTTTTGGACGTTCTCATCAGAAAATGCATGGTTTCCGGCCACCTCTTTTCGTTGGCTGTTGATCTATCAACGCTGTTTGGGATGCCTTGCGAAAACCAGCCTTGGACAATTCACCGACATGTGTGCTAAACTGCTTGGAATATGCTCTATGTCGCTACGTGCTTTTAAATGTCTCCAGCCGTGTCCCCGGCGTCAATATTTAGCCTTAGAATTGCAAGCGCTAGCTGTCAACAGTGAATTAAGGTATGCCGAGCTCGGAGCCATTAGCAATTCAAACTCCTTAAGACTCGAAGTGAAATCAAGATCAACGAGGGGACGACAGCCAAACTTACTGGCTGAACCCTCCCGTAGCCTTACTCATGCATAACCTCACTTGCCGGTCATGAGCCTCACCCTCCAGAGAACCTGGCCTTATTCTCAAGACCTAGCCAAGTTCAATTGCTCCACCCGACCCAACCCAAACCGTAGGCAAGGCCTATACACACACCCATACACACACCGGTTGACTGACATGCACACATGCAACAATCCACGAGTAGAGCCTGTCTGCTTCGAGCGGCCTGGCAACGAAAACCTCAGATGAGCACGCATGGGTTGGGGGCCGAAACGAACCTCCCAAAGTTGAGTGTGCGTGAACATGCGAACGCCAAGGCATGAAGGAGCCCGTCCCAAAGCGATGACCCGCTTAGCAAGCTTTGCTTTGCTGATCCAGCTTCTCGAATCGAAGGCAGACCAAGGTGCATTGGCCTTCCCAGAGGTCTCCATTGCAGGTGCAAGCTTGCGCGTCCAAGGCACCCTGCAGGATCAGTGAAGAGCAATGAACAACTCTAGTGGAGATCCTCTGCTGTCTACGGTGTGAGCTGAAACGATGAGTGCAAGGAGTTTACACCCATCTCCAGCTGATGGTGTGATGGTATGATTCCGTACTGCCCCCTTGCCACGTGGCCCCGTCAGCTCCTGGAAGTTCGTGGTTCGACCGGCGGGGCAGTCTCTGCATTGCGTAAGCCCAGATTCGTCGGCAAAGGTGCCTCCCAAGGGGCTTTCGGGATGCGCCCTGGGCTATGCTGATCCACTGACTGGCAACAGCGCCGATCTCCAGCGCTAGAGAGGCAGTCCTTCAGAAACCATGATGAACAGTGCCCGAAGAGGACCGACATCATCAAGTCTCAGGTATCAGACGTGAAACTGATGCACCGTAATGTAAAGCTTCCCTTGTTCAAAACAATGCTAAGCAAAGAGTGTGAGATCCTGCTTAACCTGTTGCATCGCATCTTCGCGGTCATGGACGCTGGCCTTCGTAGCATTTCAGGCACTCGGACGAGCCGGATTCGTTCATGAAGAATCCTGCCGTCACGAGTCAGTAGTTGCTAATGCTGGCGGCCGAATGCATTTCGGACAATCCAGGACGGAATACGATGATACACCGAAACCAGCACTTCCCGACCACAGCGGCTTGCGTCACATCAATTTGCTAGCCCTAGGCCCTAGGCGCCCTAGGACATCGCCAGGTCCGCACGGCACTAGAAGACAGTGATGTTTTTTGTCATGGGCTACATCTACATACGTGAGATGCTGCGAGGATAAGTGGTCTGAGCCGACACCCACGCAGACAATGACAGTGCAAGCAAGGACAAGCTTCCACTTCGGTAGTCCGGTCCAGTTTCTTGCACCTGGTACCGTGTACTTCGTGTGCGTTCGAGTGTTGGCAGAACATAGGAAGCCTCCGGATGCAGAACTCGAAATAGTAGAGATAATCAGTGGGGCCAAGTCATCATAGTATACGGGTTGACTACCCAGCCCTCGGCCTTCGTTGCAGATGTTGCACTCCTCCGCACCCTGCGCTTTACCTTCAAAGCTGCGAGGGTGGGTGTGTGTCTGTGTGTGTGTGGACCTCTGTTGCGAAGAGTGAATCCTCAGAACCCTCAAACCAAACAACCACGAATACTACCAGTGACAGGGCGTGGAAACGTACCTGCGAACTAAAGGGGGAGGGTGCACCTGGGACTTCGTGACAGTTGGCGGCCCTCCTGAGGAATTCCTGGGTCCGTCGTGGCAGCTGGAATCCTCACCATTTACAAATACAAAACATGCTGGAGTGAACCAGCAGGCATAGAAGCAGAAGCTACTAGTGGGGTAGCTAATCCCCTAGCAGAGTCTTCCCAACTGCCCATGGCTCACTCGAACGCGGAGGTTTTACACGCAAGCAAAAGATCAGAAACAAGACTAGGGCATGACACCAATGTTGATGCATGTACAAATGTGATTAAAATGCATTGCTCAAGGCTGTACTGTTCGGGCCGAAAGAGCAAAAGAGGAAAACGTTTCACATGTAAACGTGACGTGAGCTACAAAGGTGGCATGCACTTCAGCACTCCTCCTTCGCAGCCCCGCCAGGGAGTTGCGACCTACTTGCTACTGCAGGTCCAACCCGTCAGGGTGACGCCATGCCTACCCTGAACTACCTGGCAAAAGCTGGGCCAACTGCCCTCACTCTGCGAGGGCTCTCAAGGCACCTCGTGCGGAAAAAGACACAGCTACGGATGAAGCTCACTGAGAGATCCAACCCGTTAGGGTGGAGTAGTTCCTACCCTGTGCTGTGCTGGGTGTGGTCGGCAGCACTCCCGTGGCACTGCTGGCACACCTGAAACTCAACAAACCTGTGCGAGTGGGCGAGCGTGGAACAGGTCTTAGTGCGGTGGAGCTTGGTCCCCTCGGGTGTTGCAAAGTATCGCGTTGGTGCTCCACCTGCCTGCTCATGCGTGCGAGTTGTTTGTGAGGGGCGGCGTCTGGGCACTGCAGCAACAGACTGCGAGCTTGCTGCCTCCTCACGTGCAGAGATCTGGCCTGGATGGCCTGCGCAGTTTGATCTCGAAGGCGCTGTAACTTACGCGCCTTGCGGGGGCTCAGGGACAACACGGGTGTCCCTGCCTCTCGGCGGGAGATGACGAATTGAAGGCACCACTTGCAGAACTCCCACACTGCAATGAAGCAAATGCCAATGCAGATGATGGATACTGCCAACATCAAATCGGCATCAAGCGACACAGGGAGAGACAAGTCTTCCTCCTCGTCTGCTGCCTGGCTAGCAGCGCCTATGACTTGCAGCAAGAAAACAAGCCTGAATACCGCACTCACCGGCTGATCACGTTCACCAACTGCACTTGCTTCCGCAGTGCGGAACAGGTTAAACCCGAGCACGCTCCAAAAGGCTGCTGTCACAAGGCCTTTCGGTACTGCGGCAAAACACAAAAGTTTGAGCGGCACACTTCCTGCGAAAAATTGTTGGGACTCCTCCTGGACTGGAGGCCCTAGTACTGTGCCACTAAAACCAAGCAACCTAACGCACGGCTCCTCCTCAACCCAGTACGGTACTGGAGTGCCTGTAGCTGCTGAGGGCAGTGTCCCGAACACGCCGGTGCAAAGTGAAGGCAAGCTTATGCGAAGGACGACAAGTACGAGCAGCCACAACAACAGTTGGAAAAGGAGGTTTGCCGTCAGACGTCGGCGTGTGTTGTGGGTCCCACCCTCCCGGGGGGCGGTTGCTGGGACTGCAACACTATTGGGCACTGTGGTTTCGTGCTCTCCTCCTAGCTTGGTGGCTAGGACCTTGTGGACGGTTGGCTGGACGTCACGCGGCCCAAACCCACACAACGCCCCAGAACCATCTACACAAAGTTCACCCGTACACCACTGCGGTAGATCTGGCATTGCTGTATGCCCATCTCTTCTGAGTGGGGAATGTGGCAGGCGCGTCCAATCCAAGTCATAAACGCTTAAATCCCTGATGCCATCGCTGATGTTGCATCCTGCGGGATTGTCGTCATCCCCATCGCTGGCGTCCAACCTGAACCACAACGTGTGGGAACCACTACGCTGGGAACCATCCTCCACTGGGCGTTCAGTGGTATGAGGGCTCAAGCGTGAGTGAGATGCAACCGAGGGGTGCGAAGTTGGAGATGTGTTGCGTTCAATCCCACGTCGGGTCACCGTGCATTTCTCCAACTGTGATATCAATGTGAAGGCCTGGCTCTCAACCAATTCCGGGCAACCATTTTTGACCCGAAGCCTCAGCGACTTACCATCAGGAGGATAAAGCTTGCAACTACCAGCGGACCAAACTAGCTTGTATCCCAACTGCGCTATGATGGCACCCATGGGGACAATTGGCTGCACCAGGCCGTCCCTCCCGGGAGGCAGTAGGAGAGTGCCCACGCGCGTCAACCGCATGATTGTGGTTTGGTCGCCGGCTAAACTCACTTCTACCTCCTCTGTGTCCTCCCACTCCTCCTCCGATGATGCTTGCCGCATGGGGCGTGTGGCACCGGAGTCCAAAAGCGCATATGCTATGGGTTTGGGGGCCACAAACAACCCCCATTTTCGGCTCGAGAATGGGGGTTTGTCCCACCCTGATTTTCGGCATTTCCCAACCCCCGAGTTGGAGCCTCCTGATGGGGGGGTTGGGAGTCCCGGTTTGGGGGGCCCGAAACCGGGAAACAGCTTACGGGCACGACTGAGCGAATCGTCAGCCTCTTCACCGAAGGATTGGGTGTTGACGATACGGGTACGGACGATGCCGGTGGCGCTGAGGGCTGCTGCGATGCAGTACTCAAGCCTTCCGGCTGAGGTTGAGGCGGCTGGGCATGTGGTGTGGCGTCGCTGCGCGGTGGATTGGCCTCCAACTGCCTTAAGGCTTGAACTGCCTGTTGCATGAAGGTGTCCATGTTGAGCACTGGGGTGGCTTGGATAACGGGTTGGCCAGAGGATGTGGAAGCTGCCTGTACGGACGGTTTCTGATCTGGCGCTTTGGGTTCCGCCTTACCTGCCTTGCAATCCTTAGCGCGATGCTCCTCGGAACCACAATTCAAGCACTTCTTAAACCGCTCATCGTTAGAGAGTTCGGCCATTGAATGTGCGTATCGGCACTTTTGGCCAAACCTGCAGCCCTTAGGCGATAAAAAGAACTTGCATGGTTTGCCACCCGCCCCACTGACACGTTCACCTGCCTCATTTGCGCTCACTGCCTTGAGCTGTGGAACGTGGGCGTCGTCAGACTTCACTGGCACCATTGCTCCGGCTAGCGTTTCAAACTCAGCCAACAAATGCCTGTGATAAGACCTGACCGCCTCTTCCGAGGGGCGTCCGTGGAGCTGCAATGTGCTCTTCACTAGCTCCGTGCGCCATGTTACCTCCGGTTCCTTACGAAGCACTGGCTTAGTCATTGAGGTGAGGGCACTCACCAGGACCATGGGATCCGGTAAGTTCATGCCGCAATCCACACAGCGCTGATACCACCTACCCCAAGCCCTCAAAGCTAACACACCTGACGTTGCGTTGTCCACCTCCGCTGGATGCTGCAAGTTGGTCAACACTAAAGACCTTTCAGCCGTCCCTCCCGGGAGGTATTGGGTGTGCAACCTGAACAGAATGTGTGTAGCCATCCGCGTGGTTTTACGGGCTATGAGGTCCGCCTTAACCGTTTCATCCAGGGCACCCAAAAGCATCACACACGCCCTAGCATTCACCCGACTCCATGTGCCCTCTACCAACTCCGGTCTGTCATCAGGCTCTATGCGCAAACGCTCAATGGGACTTGAAACTACCCACCTCTCATAGGCGTCACGGCTCACCTGCAGAACAGCCGCCCACCAGGAGCCCGAAGTGTCCGAAAGGTCACCCATCAAACCACTTACCAGTTGTAACCAATCCTGGAAATCCAGGGATCCTGTTGAGGGGTCTGGAGTGGCCAGTTTGGGCAAATCTGAGGTGCCGGGCTTTACCACTTCAGGAGCATCACTATCCTTACCCCGGAGTTGCTGCAATTGCACGCTTTGTAGTTGTTGCATTCCTAGGATTAGTGCATCTAATGCGGGGTTGCCTGACGCAAGGCCGTGAGTCCCCTCATGCGGTATGGGAACCGCTCCTCCTGGAACTGAGCCTCCTTGCAACCCTGGTGGGGGTGGTGCCTGAGGCATTCGTGTTCCCCCTGGCGTTGCACTGTCGGCATGGGCACTAAAGGCCCTGATCTCCTCCAGACTGGGGTTTTCGACGCGAGATTGGGAGTCTGGGCCAGAAGAGGCCAGACCACCCGCTGTTGGTCCGATCCCAGCCCTTCCGGGAGGAGACTCGCGATTTGGATTGGCATATGTCTGATGTCCAACCCTTCCGGGTGGAGGCGCGCTTGCATCGCTTGCATCCCTTGCAGACCCACGCAAACCTCCCAACCCGGACATGAAACTCGACAACAAACCCGGAAAAGATGTAGCCTGAATAGCGGGTGCCACAGTCCTACTGGCATCAACCGCTTGAGGTGCCACACCTTGAACCTGAGATGTGATTGGATTGACAACCTGAGTGACCTGTGATTGGGCAGGTTGGAGTAGCGGCCAAGTAGGTGTGGTTGCCTGCGGGGCAGTGTTTGCTGCCACTACTTCCCTCAACATGTGGTCTCTCTCCTCCAGCTGCCTCCTTAACCTCTGTATCTCAAGGTCCTGGGCCTCAGCTCTCTCACCAAACCCCGCTAGCTGCCGTGCAACCTCAGCTTGAATGGCTTCTTGAGGGAATGATGACGAGTCGGTGCGACTCTGTGGCCTCTCAGGCCCTCTACCGTACAATACCGGGGCCCTCTGCTCCGAGGCTTGCATGCGCTGCAGCATTTCAGCACTTAGCAAAGGGCCATCCCTTCCGGGAGGCGGTGCCAAGGATGTTGGAGTACCATGCACTCCCATTTGTGGTGGCGAGCTTGTACGCGAACCCAAACTTCCTTCTCCCAAGGCCAATTGCCCTGAAGCACCGCTCGGACTATCGCGAGTTTGAAATGTGGTTCGTGGTGGCGTGGCATGTGTGCCTTGCAACACTGCGGGTACCTGCACCACCTCAGTGCGCGCTACACGGAAAAATTCCCCAACTCTCGACATGAGTTGAAAACCGGTAGCAGGTAACCCTTCTACCACTTCGGCGATGGTAGGCAATCCCTGCTGCGACCTCGGTGTAACAAACCCCTCCGCTCCCACGGTCTCACCAGTTGACCTTATACCCCCCAACACTCCACCTCCGCTCAAATCCGTAGCCAGACCGGCCTCATTTGATACGGCTTGATGTGCGCTGGCGTTGGTCTCTGGTCCTGGGCTTCCGCCCGGAGCTGTGCTTTGCGGCAGTGCACTTCGGGGCGCACGAGCAATCCCACCATCAGTGGTGGTCGACACCTGGAGTGTGCCTTCTACTGGGTCCCCACTTCCAGATGCCCTTCCCGCAGCCATGTGGGACGCAAAGCCTACTCCACCTGCAATGTGCACTTGTGCAGGTGTTGGTGTTGCGTCCTGTGTACCTGGGTGACCATCCCTCCCGGGTGGTGGGGATGGCATAGTGCCCAGGGTGCCGTAGTGCCCTTGCCCAAGCGTTGGGCTCATAACCTGCTGGAGTGAACCAGCAGGCATAGAAGCAGAAGCTACTAGTGGGGTAGCTAATCCCCTAGCAGAGTCTTCCCAACTGCCCATGGCTCACTCGAACGCGGAGGTTTTACACGCAAGCAAAAGATCAGAAACAAGACTAGGGCATGACACCAATGTTGATGCATGTACAAATGTGATTAAAATGCATTGCTCAAGGCTGTACTGTTCGGGCCTAAAGAGCAAAAGAGGAAAACGTTTCACATGTAAACGTGACGTGAGCTACAAAGGTGGCATGCACTTCAGCAAAACATGTAATTACTTAAAAGGCAACCCCCTGTGGTGCCAAGATTTAAAAAAGACAGGCCTGTGGTGTCCAGATTCGACTGGTGAGCCTTGAGTCCTGGTTGGTTCCGGAATCCCGAGAGCTTCATGCTTTCAAGATTACATCAAGCATGGCTTGATAAACAACAGATGAGTGGCTGCGCAATGGATACCTAGGCGTGATCCGCGTAGTTGCAAGATGGTCCTGTATTCGTTTATCGTGCTACCTGCGGCGGGGTCAGCCTGTGCGTATACCTGCCAAGCCTGTTACGATAACGGCAGGGATCTTGTGATTGGCTCCCGAAGTCGAACCGCCAGGTCCGACAAAACTCCAGCTCTGATGGTGCCGGCATTCGATTTGTTCGGTCGCGATGTTTTCCTCGTTACTGGCTTCATGCCAGCTCTTGATGCCAGGTTTCATTGCAGGTCTTGACTTTTTGCAGATCCGATGGAACCACCGGCTTTACCATCCGCAGACCACGATTTCAGAGTTGCTCCGATGAATCCAGACCTTTGTAGTGAAATCGGCCCCTGTGCCAAGATTAGCTGGCCGCAGCTAGCCGCCCCTGTGCCAAGGATCAGGTATCTGTTTTCGGCATGCTATGAAGTTTTCAAACGCCCTGGGTCGGTCGTCAAGCACTGCGGGGCTGCGGCAGCTTGGTAAGACCCTGCAAAGGCTTGACCCTAAGAGGATTTGCGCTTCGGGGCTGCGGCTGCTTGCAAGACCTGCGAATCGTAAGCGGACTCCTCCAATATACATTTATCCTGCCTATTCGTCCTCGACGAGAACAAGGTTTGAAGTGCCCAACGTGGGCCACCGCTAATGTTTCGTAGTCCTTTTTGTGTTTTCCGATATCCCTTTTGTTTTCGCGGGTGCGAAGTACTGCAATGCGCCAAGCGCAACCTACAACCTGTATAGTTTGGTGCTACCGTTTTACGTCTTCACAGCCAGTCGCCCACCCTTCTGCCAGGACAGCGTTTGCAGTTTGATCGGTTTCGTTGCTTTCCTTTCCATTCTTTCGGCACTGCAGCCATACAGGCCCGTGTCAGCCCCAAAGGCAGCTTTCAGCTGGAGCTACGTGTGCCTGCCTAAGTGTGGACAGCACGGGTGTGCTTTGCAATCAAGGCATCCTGTGTGCGCGGACCTTTGTTGCTAAGAGTGAATCCTCAGAACCCTCAAACCAAACAGCCTGAATTCTGGATTCGATTTTCGGAGCAGGCCGTCACTGGTGCCTCAGCCAACGAATACTAGCAGTGACAGGGCGTGGAAACGTACCTGCAAATTTAAAGGGGAGGGTGCACCTGGGTCTTCGTGACAGCTGGTGGCCCTCATGAGGAATTCATGGGTCCGTCGCTGTGGTGTCCAGATTAGACTGGTGAGCCTTGAGTCCTGATTGGTTCCGGAATCCCGAAAGCTTCATGCATGGCTTGATAAACAACAGATGAGTGGCTGCGCGATGGATACCTATGTGTGTGCGTGTGTGCCAGTGTATGCTTCCATAGTCGGCTCCGAACTGCAGTACTATTGGGTTATGTGGGTGGGAGGCAGTTTGGCATGGATTGCTTGCGACATTCCGGAGCAAGTTCCCATGCAGAATAGTCTAGAGACTATACGCAATTTGAAACCCCAAAATATTTAAAAAATGGTTTGGGCAAGCTTTGGTCGTGGATGTTCGCGGATTGATCGTGGCAGCAAAGCATGGTGGGATGTCTCCGACGTCGACAAACTTCACCACGAATGCCCAGCTTAGCCAGTCCATGCTTGTCCCATTGGTCATCTCCAGGCTTGGATGAAGGGTTTACATAGGTGTCAGATCTGAGGATTGCGGCTTCACGCGTCAGTCAGATGGCTTTGGGATTTTTCCACACCAGCCCAGCTGAAAGCACAGCACGCAGCCCCATGAAAAGCCATGCCGTAGATAACGCCTCAAGCGAAATAGATAGCACCGCAAGGAAATCATCCGAACTGGAGAACAGGCAAGAGAGCCTCGTCAGCCCGAACAGCCCCATATTATGCAAGACCGAAAGGCGCCCAACATCGCAAGGGGTGTTGTCGGTTCTACAAAACCTGCAGCATAGCCAGGACGACCACCAGCCCCAAGAGATGCGAGTCGGCATCAACATTACTTGTTTGATGCTGCTTGTGTTTTAGAAATAGCGCGTCCCCTATCGTTTTCCGAGCTTTTCGCCTAGCGCACTTGCAAGGACCATCTGTAGACAATGTCGTACAAGGTCCTGGCTGGATTGTGCTGGGTGTAGTACAATTATAGTCCTGGAAATGCCTAGTTTAGGGTCCGAGCTGGATTGTGCCGGGTTGTTTCTTGTACTGGAAATGCATCACTTAGGGTCCTGGCTGGATTGCGTTGGGTTGTAGTATAACTTCAGCACTGGAAATGCCTCGTTTGGCGGTCAGGGTCCTGGCTGACACATGCTTCAGGAGCCTGTCCTATCATATCAAGTAGCCCTATCGTTCTAGCGATCTCGGCGGTTCTGGCGCACATAAACGATAGTTTTGACCCCAACTCGTGTAATGACCAAGATCATGGTTGGCCATGTTCTCGACAAACAGGACGGAGCCGTCAGTCAAGCCAATTCCCGTAGAGCCTGCCTGGTGTCCAGCAGCGACCTGTGTACGTTCCGTTAGCTAAGCTGCCCTTGGCACGATTCCCCTCAGCTACAGCAATCGCCCACGCAGAACCAGCCATAGGCCGCAGCAGCCAAAGACCCGGTCGGCGGAGCAGCAACCAAAGGTCCAGCACCGGTCCGATCAATCTCAAGTTGCATTGCATCCAGCTCGCCCTGCCCTGCTCCAGTGGGCAATCTCATGAGAACCGGGGGCAGCACCGAGCCAGCCCATTGCTGTTAGGTAGAGCCAGAGGCTCACTGTACGCATCCGGTGTGGCGGTAACGCACCGCCCATAGGTTCGAGGACAGCTGCTCGGAGTTGGCCTCAGTACCACGAAGCGTTCGTGGCATTTCCTTTCCCGGGGTACCGGATCAGGATGAACTTGTTCTCCGCTGCAAAGCTGGCAACACGGTGTGATCTAAGCAAGTAGCCATGGTACAGCATATCCCCACAAAGAACGCCCATCAAGAACCAAATCACAGACCAGATTCGGCTAGATTGCACGGCAGTGCAGTCGCAAGCGCAATGAAGCTGCTGCGCAGATGCTGGGATGATCACTCGACGGTCCACGCACAACCAGTTGTGTAACACAACGCAACAAACACAAGCAAGTAGCAAGACAGGGTTCAAAGACGGGAGGACCATCGATGAATGCTACCTTCCCTTACCACTACTAAGACTGCCACTAAGAACTTGAGAGATTGAATGCGCGGCCATGAACCACCTGCGCAGCAGAATCAGGCCAAGCTCGTCCGCAAGACGGGTCATAACTGCGCACTTCACGCAAAGCCACAAATTCAATTGAGACGCTTCACGGCGATATGTTTGCAGTGAGGGTCTTTGCGGAGCGGCGGGGAAGCTACTTGGGTGTCGCACGACGAAAAAGTGTATATACTGGCCCAGGTTGGGCTTGGTGGGACGCGCCATCTGACACATTCGTGACCCAGAGATCTGCAAGAACCATGGGTTGCCCAGTGACGACACTGGACAAGAATCGAATTTGTGACTGCTTCGTTGCTCATCGGCAAGCCTGAATTGAGGTTCCTGTGCCCGTCTTTGTTTGAGACAAGTTGCCGACGCTGCCAGGAGGACACACATAGCACTCAGCCAGACCACTGGCGTTGCCTTACATACAAATTCCGGCGACTCGGGTCACCAGGTCATTGGTTATTAAGCACACCCGGAGCGATAGAACCTGTCCAGCGACTAGGCCGTCCCGAGCGGCTGAAAGATCCTAATCCGCAGGGCTCGCATTCATCAATGCCGCCGGCCTCAGCAGAAAAAAAAGGGGTGAGGTGCAGAAAATGCTTCAGATGCAACACTGCCCTGCCCGATTGACTGCTTTGGCCCGTTCGATATGCTGGCAAGGCGGACAGCATGCGACATGACATCGACCGGCGGGCCACGATGATTGCACTCACTCAACAGTGAAGCTGTCCCCGAAGGAAGCTGAGGCACCGAAAACCGGCCCAGAGGGCAAGCATGGCAACCCAGGTCGTTCTTCCAGGTAGTGCCGGCGGGGCAGTGGCTGCTTCGATCCTCGGTTGCACAGGTCCAACACCCAATGAGCGCGGTACATGTGTGCAAGATTTTTCCGGCCAAGCATCTGCTGGGATATAAGCCGTGGCCAGGTCGCAATTGCCGCCGGCACAGGAGACGACCTGGCCTGCAAAAACTGACAATAGCAGTAGCAGTAGTACTCGTCGTAGTAGTAGCACCGGCAAGAGTACCGTCGTTGTGGGAGTAGTTGTTTTTGTGTCACCCAGCAAGGACAGTAGCAGCTCCGCTGGGCAACTGGTCCGACACTACGGTACACGCTTGAGTTACAATTATGCGAATTCACAAGCGTGCCTTAAAGTGCAACTCTCACGACATCGACTTTGCACAGTTACATTCGTGCCTTCAGCCGAGGGCACAAAGCCCACGGAGGGCCGGAGGCCATAACAAGCACTCCTACAAAACCGCCTGAATTCGGTGAGGCTAGAGCCACGGCCGCGTTCGAACCCAAAACTGTCCAACCAGGCAGTCGGTTGCCGCTGGCGAAAGGGCTGCAAAAGGTTTGCTGCAGCAGGGGCCACAGGCCTTTCGGCGAGAAGCTCTTCAGAGCTCAGAGCCGGTCGTTCGGGAATGGATGCTCTGGCCACCGCAAAGCATGGATGCTTGCGCGGCACGTGACACACGCGAAATACTGCAAACACATGTGTTCGCCGAGTTCGCCGTGTCCGCGAACGCGGAAAGTGGACAGGATGGACATGCCGAACAATTCCTTGTTAACCCTGCGCCACCGCCACGAAGGTTCAGAAAGAACAGGAGTCTAGGATAGTCGGATAGTCTAGGTCTAGATGTGAGAGCCCGGAGCGCTCCGAGCTCTGCCATGCTCTGCCTCTATCCACCTCCAGATCCCAGCCTCAGTGCCGAGTGCTGTCAAGACGAGATGTCGCCCCGGGTTCGAATTGAGAACCACGTTAGCCTTAACATATGCCAGGTCTTGGTCTTGCTAGGCTGGAACATGGAAATCAAGCTCATTGATCTTGAGAAAGCTCGGCAATAGTGCGAACGATTGCTGGATTCATGAAACATCCGGAGGGCAGTGGCTGGAAGTGCTTTCTGGGGTGTGCCATGTCAGGAATCGTGCGACTCAACGCCTGATCTATGCTATTGTTTGGCCAATGTGTGCCAGTCTGCACCTTGCTGCCTGCTGCTACTCTGCTTCTTCGTACGTTGCCGAGTGGCGCGACACCTCGTCGACAGGACAGTTTGCCACCTTGAGCGAGCCGCCGCGTGAGCTTCGTCCGTTCTCAAGCACAACTTGCATCCGAGCGGCAGCATCACCTCGCCCAAAGGTTGGCAGTATGGAGTTGGGAAAGAGATTTGCAAACGCTCATTAAAGCTTGAATGCAGAGCATAGCACTCTGCTCCGCTTTCCAAGGTCGCCAGAAGCTCCTCTTGGCGCGGGTCTGCTTCTCGTCGCCTGCGCTTGGCTGGTCGTCTGGGGAGGAGCAGTCTTGAGACGATGTCCCATGGCATGCTTTGGCCGTGAGAAGTTCCGATACTTCGGAGGTGACTATCGTCCCTGTCTGCGATATCGTGCATGCTGCAATTCCTTGTTAACCCTGCGCCACCGCCACGAAGGCAAACACGTCGAGGCACTGGCGGAGGTGATAGTGGTCAAGAACTTCAGGGGCACCTGGCATTGAGCAAGTACGCATAACACAAGATCGAGGCTTCGGCAGTCTCGCATGCACGATCGAACAAAAAGTTCACTACCCTGGATTCGGAAATTTGTGTTTGAGTGTGTTTTCACTGCTTGTTTGCGTGTCTATAGCTTTTTCCAATGTTTGCATTGCGGTTTCGGTGGTTTTGCTGTGTCAAAGCCGTGATGTTCCCAAAGTTTGCGTTTATTTGTTGATGGATTTTTGTATGCTGCGTGTTTCGTCAAGAAACCTCAAGAAACACCAAACACGTCGAGGCACTGGCGGAGGTGGATCTGCTTGTCGGGCTCGGCGTCGTAGACGATGAAGAAGACGAGAATCCTCCTGAGACAGGGCGGGGCTGACAAGGACTGGAGACGAGGGCCTAGGGGACAGTTGCACGCACTCGCATGGCAGTACGAGCCAGGAGACCACACTGGTTTCTGGCTGCCGGAGGACAGAGGTGACTCTCTGGACGGGACAAGACCCTTGGACACCGTGCCCACTGCTTGGATCTCTGTACAACGGGAGCTTCGTGGACATGGAGCATGCTCTTAGACAAAGAAGGCACTCCATTCGGAGAGAAACGTGTGAGGCTGCCTGCGGAGCAAGGGTGCTGCAGTTTACAAGGAAAGACTGCTTTCGAGCTCTTCCTTCGTGAGGACGTGGCCGGGAGGTGCAGATCGGCTTTGCATGTAGCGTACCTGATTCAAGCTGGTCTTGCCTGACAGGAGCTGGTCGATGGTTCGGGTCGCCGCGAACCTGACACTGTTCATGACGGTCTCCAAGCCCTCGAGCTTGTACGTTTCTCGGCCTTTGGAGTTAGTGCCGCCAGTCGAGCCGACTTCCAGGCACAGGTCGCTGTAATAGGAGTGGAGATGGAGATGCACGAAACCCTCCACCAGGTCAGACTTCCAGGGACTTGTTGCGACAAGGACCAAGGGCGCATACAGCAAGCTGGCCTTCTGGTTGCGAGCCGTAAGCATGTAGGAGCGAAGTCTGGGGATCATAACCGGCTCCCGCTGTCCGCTTCGGCTCTGGAGGGGGCAGCTGCTTCGGCCGATCTTCACGTACTTGTCGAAGACTAGTACATGGACGAAGCCTAGTCCTGGAGACTCTCGGTCCTCACTCCACTCCAGCAGAGTTTCGACAACCTGGTCGAGCCTCTTGTACAGGTTACCCACGCGGTTAAGGCCGAGCAGTTCGCAGATGTGATGATGGAGATTGAGCCATATCCTTCCAGCCCGGGCCTCGTTGGGCAGATTCTGGCAGCAGCCCCTCCAAGACGTAAGGTCTTCCGCAGGCGTGCACAACGGCACGATGCTCCAGAGCAGCTCGGGGCCTGGGTGAAAGCAGAGCGGGTAGTTCAAAGCTGGCAGCGGCTGGATGTAGGTGTGCACCCGGTCACGCGGGTCTTCCAGATCGCCTGGCTCCAGGAGTGACACGACGCCATGAGGAAGCAGTGCGTCCAGCTCCAGACCGGCTGGGGTAGTGGTTGACGAAGACGCGGGCCTGCGCGCAGTGATATCGGTGCCATGTGAGATTCTGGTGCCATGTGGAATTTTGGTGCCATGTGAGATGTGGGTGCTGTGTGTCGGGGATGCTGTGTTACCTGGGATTGGGGGTGCTAGGGGATGACGATGTTTTGGAATTGGGATTTCGGTGCTATGCGGGATTCTGCTGCTGTGCAGGATTTTGGGTGCTATGCGGGATTTTGGGTGCTATGCGGGATTTCCGTGTCATGTGAGATTTCGGTGCCATGTGGGATGTTGGTGCCATGCGGGATTCTGTTGCCATGTGGGATTCTGGTGCCATGTGGGATTCGGGTGCTATGCGGGATTCCGATGCCATGTGGGATTCCGGTGGTATGGGGGATTTCGGTGCCATGCGGGATTCCCGTGCTACGTGACGGCGTCACTCCCTGGCGGCCTCTTCTTCGCGAAGCCCGTCGCACGAGTCCCCTTCTTCACGTCGGCCATCACGGGTCTCCACGGCACCCGCGTCGCCTGAGGAAGGCTCCGTGCCACGGATGTGCCGTGGGCTCTTTCTGGCACCAACTGTGATCTCATCCATTCGTGCAATCTGGTCTGGTTCGCCATGAATCGTGCCTCGTCGTAGCGCTTTCTGTAGC
Organism: Symbiodinium sp. CCMP2592; assembly: GCA_905221615.1. NCBI lineage: Eukaryota > Dinophyceae > Suessiales > Symbiodiniaceae > Symbiodinium > Symbiodinium sp. CCMP2592. Next base: position 604,407 of record CAJNDT010002201.1, on the reverse strand, counting down.
CCTCCACAATCTTGTCCACGATGCTGGAGGTCACCCCCTTCTTCCCGAGCACGCCCTTGTCTTCGCACTCAGAGAGGCAGAGCTGGTACACCATAGCAATGATATGCCCTGTTTCGTCTGGCAGCTCCGACAAGGCTGACGCGGGCCTGCGCGCAGTGATATCGGTGCCATGTGAGATTCTGGTGCCATGTGGAATTTTGGTGCCATGCGGGATTCTGCTGCCATGTAGGATTTTGGTGCCATGTGAGATGTGGGTGCTGTGTGTCGGGGATGCTGTGTTACCTGGGATTGGGGGTGCTAGGGGATGACGATGTTTTGGAATTGGGATTTCGGTGCTCTGCGGGATTCTGCTGCTGTGCAGGATTTTGGGTGCTATGCGGGATTTTGGGTGCTATGCGGGATTTCCGTGTCATGTGAGATTTCGGTGCCATGTGGGATGTTGGTGCCATGCGGGATTCTGTTGCCATGTGGGATTCTGGTGCCATGTGGGATTCGGGTGCTATGCGGGATTCCGATGCCATGTGGGATTCCGGTGGTATGGGGGATTTCGGTGCCATGCGGGATTCCCGTGCTACGTGACGGCGTCACTCCCTTGCGGCCTCTTCTTCGCGAAGCCCGTCGCACGAGTCCCCTTCTTCACGTCGGCCATCACGGGTCTCCACGGCACCCGCGTCGCCTGAGGAAGGCTCCGTGCCACGGATGTGCCGTGGGCTCTTTCTGGCACCAACTGTGATCTCATCCATTCGTGCAATCTGGTCTGGTTCGCCATGAATCGTGCCTCGTCGTAGCGCTTTCTGTAGCCCTCCACAATCTTGTCCACGATGCTGGAGGTCACCCCCTTCTTCCCGAGCACGCCCTTGTCTTCGCACTCAGAGAGGCAGAGCTGGTACACCATAGCAATGATATGCCCTGTTTCGTCTGGCAGCTCCGACAAGGCTGACGCGGGCCTGCGCGCAGTGATATCGGTGCCATGTGAGATTCTGGTGCCATGTGGAATTTTGGTGCCATGCGGGATTCTGCTGCCATGTAGGATTTTGGTGCCATGTGAGATGTGGGTGCTGTGTGTCGGGGATGCTGTGTTACCTGGGATTGGGGGTGCTAGGGGATGACGATGTTTTGGAATTGGGATTTCGGTGCTCTGCGGGATTCTGCTGCTGTGCAGGATTTTGGGTGCTATGCGGGATTTTGGGTGCTATGCGGGATTTCCGTGTCATGTGAGATTTCGGTGCCATGTGGGATGTTGGTGCCATGCGGGATTCTGTTGCCATGTGGGATTCTGGTGCCATGTGGGATTCGGGTGCTATGCGGGATTCCGATGCCATGTGGGATTCCGGTGGTATGGGGGATTTCGGTGCCATGCGGGATTCCCGTGCTACGTGACGGCGTCACTCCCTGGCGGCCTCTTCTTCGCGAAGCCCGTCGCACGAGTCCCCTTCTTCACGTCGGCCATCACGGGTCTCCACGGCACCCGCGTCGCCTGAGGAAGGCTCCGTGCCACGGATGTGCCGTGGGCTCTTTCTGGCACCAACTGTGATCTCATCCATTCGTGCAATCTGGTCTGGTTCGCCATGAATCGTGCCTCGTCGTAGCGCTTTCTGTAGCCCTCCACAATCTTGTCCACGATGCTGGAGGTCACCCCCTTCTTCCCGAGCACGCCCTTGTCTTCGCACTCAGAGAGGCAGAGCTGGTACACCATAGCAATGATATGCCCTGTTTCGTCTGGCAGCTCCGACAAGGCTGACGCGGGCCTGCGCGCAGTGATATCGGTGCCATGTGAGATTCTGGTGCCATGTGGAATTTTGGTGCCATGCGGGATTCTGCTGCCATGTAGGATTTTGGTGCCATGTGAGATGTGGGTGCTGTGTGTCGGGGATGCTGTGTTACCTGGGATTGGGGGTGCTAGGGGATGACGATGTTTTGGAATTGGGATTTCGGTGCTCTGCGGGATTCTGCTGCTGCGCAGGATTTTGGTGCTATGCGGGATTTTGGGTGCTATGCGGGATTTCCGTGTCATGTGAGATTTCGGTGCCATGTGGGATGTTGGTGCCATGCGGGATTCTGTTGCCATGTGGGATTCTGGTGCCATGTGGGATTCGGGTGCTATGGCCGGATTCGATGAAGGGATTCCAGGTGGTATGGGGGATGGATCGGTGACTGCGGGATTCCCGTGCTACGGGACCCCCCCCCGGCGCGTCAATCACCTGGAGGCTATCCTTCGCCCCCCCCCGAAGCCCCGTCCGCACGGGAGTACCCGTCCCTTCACGTTCGGCCATAAACGGGTCTAAACAGGAACGAGTCGCCTGAGGAAGCGCTTCCGTGCCACGGATGTCAGTGGGATCTTTTGGCACCAAACGTGATCTTCATCCATGCGTCAATTGGCTGGTTCGCATGAATCGGCCTCGTCGTTAGGCTTTCTGTAGCTCCACAATCTTGTAAACGATGCTGGAGGTCACACCCTGTTCTTCCCGAGACGCCTTGGTCTTCGCATTCAGAGAGGCAGAGTGGTAAACAATAGCCAGTGCATATGCCCCGGTTTTTAGTCTGGCTCGCTCCGACAAGGCTGACGACGGACCTCGCGCGCAGTGATATCGGTGCATGTGAGCATTGGTGCCTATGTGGATTTTGGTCCTGCGGGATTCTGCGGCCCATTGTAGGATTTTGGTGCATTGGAGATGTGCGTGCTGTGTGGAGGGGATGCTGTGTTACATGGATTGGGGTGCTAGGGGATGACGTTGTTTTGGAATTGGGATTTCGGTGCTATGCGGGATTCTGCTGCTGTGCAGGATTTTGGGTGCTATGCGGGATTTTGGGTGCTATGCGGGATTTCCGTGTCATGTGAGATTTCGGTGCCATGTGGGATGTTGGTGCCATGCGGGATTCTGTTGCCATGTGGGATTCTGGTGCCATGTGGGATTCGGGTGCTATGCGGGATTCCGATGCCATGTGGGATTCCGGGGGTATGGGGGATTTCGGTTGCAATCGGGGACTTCCCGTGCTAAGGGAAGGGTCACTCACTTGCGGCTCTTCTTCGCCCCCGACGACCGTCGCACGAGTCCCCTTCTTACCGTCGGACATCAGGGTCTCCACGGCACCGCGCGCCTGAGGAAGGCTTTCCGTGCACGCTGTGCCGTGGGCTCTCTTTCTGGCACCAACTGTGATCTCATCCATTCGTGCAATCTGGTCTGGTTAGCCATGAATCGTGCCTCGTCGTAGCGCTTTCTGTAGCCCTCCACAATCTTGTCCACGATGCTGGAGGTCACCCCCTTCTTCCCGAGCACGCCCTTGTCTTCGCACTCAGAGAGGCAGAGCTGGTACACCATAGCAATGATATGCCCTGTTTCGTCTGGCAGCTCCGACAAGGCTGACGCGGGCCTGCGCGCAGTGATATCGGTGCCATGTGAGATTCTGGTGCCATGTGGAATTTTGGTGCCATGCGGGATTCTGCTGCCATGTAGGATTTTGGTGCCATGTGAGATGTGGGTGCTGTGTGTCGGGGATGCTGTGTTACCTGGGATTGGGGGTGCTAGGGGATGACGATGTTTTGGAATTGGGATTTCGGTGCTATGCGGGATTCTGCTGCTGTGCAGGATTTTGGGTGCTATGCGGGATTTTGGGTGCTATGCGGGATTTCCGTGTCATGTGAGATTTCGGTGCCATGTGGGATGTTGGTGCCATGCGGGATTCTGTTGCGATGTGGGATTCTGGTGCCATGTGGGATTCGGGTGCTATGCGGGATTCCGATGCCATGTGGGATTCCGGTGGTATGGGGGATTTCGGTGCCATGCGGGATTCCCGTGCTACGTGACGGCGTCACTCCCTTGCGGCCTCTTCTTCGCGAAGCCCGTCGCACGAGTCCCCTTCTTCACGTCGGCCATCACGGGTCTCCACGGCACCCGCGTCGCCTGAGGAAGGCTCCGTGCCACGGATGTGCCGTGGGCTCTTTCTGGCACCAACTGTGATCTCATCCATTCGTGCAATCTGGTCTGGTTCGCCATGAATCGTGCCTCGTCGTAGCGCTTTCTGTAGCCCTCCACAATCTTGTCCACGATGCTGGAGGTCACCCCCTTCTTCCCGAGCACGCCCTTGTCTTCGCACTCAGAGAGGCAGAGCTGGTACACCATAGCAATGATATGCCCTGTTTCGTCTGGCAGCTCCGACAAGGCTGACGCGGGCCTGCGCGCAGTGATATCGGTGCCATGTGAGATTCTGGTGCCATGTGGAATTTTGGTGCCATGCGGGATTCTGCTGCCATGTAGGATTTTGGTGCCATGTGAGATGTGGGTGCTGTGTGTCGGGGATGCTGTGTTACCTGGGATTGGGGGTGCTCGGGGATGACGATGTTTTGGAATTGGGATTTCGGTGCTCTGCGGGATTCTGCTGCTGTGCAGGATTTTGGGTGCTATGCGGGATTTTGGGTGCTATGCGGGATTTCCGTGTCATGTGAGATTTCGGTGCCATGTGGGATGTTGGTGCCATGCGGGATTCTGTTGCCATGTGGGATTCTGGTGCCATGTGGGATTCGGGTGCTATGCGGGATTCCGATGCCATGTGGGATTCCGGTGGTATGGGGGGTTTCGGTGCCATGCGGGATTCCCGTGCTACGTGACGGCGTCACTCCCTGGCGGCCTCTTCTTCGCGAAGCCCGTCGCACGAGTCCCCTTCTTCACGTCGGCCATCACGGGTCTCCACGGCACCCGCGTCGCCTGAAGAAGGCTCCGTGCCACGGATGTGCCGTGGGCTCTTTCTGGCACCAACTGTGATCTCATCCATTCGTGCAATCTGGTCTGGTTCGCCATGAATCGTGCCTCGTCGTAGCGCTTTCTGTAGCCCTCCACAATCTTGTCCACGATGCTGGAGGTCACCCCCTTCTTCCCGAGCACGCCCTTGTCTTCGCACTCAGAGAGGCAGAGCTGGTACACCATAGCAATGATATGCCCTGTTTCGTCTGGCAGCTCCGACAAGGCTGACGAGGGCCTGCGCGCAGTGATATCGGTGCCATGTGAGATTCTGGTGCCATGTGGAATTTTGGTGCCATGCGGGATTCTGCTGCCATGTAGGATTTTGGTGCCATGTGAGATGTGGGTGCTGTGTGTCGGGGATGCTGTGTTACCTGGGATTGGGGGTGCTAGGGGATGACGATGTTTTGGAATTGGGATTTCGGTGCTATGCGGGATTCTGCTGCTGTGCAGGATTTTGGGTGCTATGCGGGATTTTGGGTGCTATGCGGGATTTCCGTGTCATGTGAGATTTCGGTGCCATGTGGGATGTTGGTGCCATGCGGGATTCTGTTGCCATGTGGGATTCTGGTGCCATGTGGGATTCGGGTGCTATGCGGGATTCCGATGCCATGTGGGATTCCGGTGGTATGGGGGGTTTCGGTGCCATGCGGGATTCCCGTGCTACGTGACGGCGTCACTCCCTGGCGGCCTCTTCTTCGCGAAGCCCGTCGCACGAGTCCCCTTCTTCACGTCGGCCATCACGGGTCTCCACGGCACCCGCGTCGCCTGAGGAAGGCTCCGTGCCACGGATGTGCCGTGGGCTCTTTCTGGCACCAACTGTGATCTCATCCATTCGTGCAATCTGGTCTGGTTCGCCATGAATCGTGCCTCGTCGTAGCGCTTTCTGTAGCCCTCCACAATCTTGTCCACGATGCTGGAGGTCACCCCCTTCTTCCCGAGCACGCCCTTGTCTTCGCACTCAGAGAGGCAGAGCTGGTACACCATAGCAATCATATGCCCTGTTTCGTCTGGCAGCTCCGACAAGGCTGACGCGGGCCTGCGCGCAGTGATATCGGTGCCATGTGAGATTCTGGTGCCATGTGGAATTTTGGTGCCATGCGGGATTCTGCTGCCATGTAGGATTTTGGTGCCATGTGAGATGTGGGTGCTGTGTGTCGGGGATGCTGTGTTACCTGGGATTGGGGGTGCTAGGGGATGACGATGTTTTGGAATTGGGATTTCGGTGCTCTGCGGGATTCTGCTGCTGTGCAGGATTTTGGGTGCTATGCGGGATTTTGGGTGCTATGCGGGATTTCCGTGTCATGTGAGATTTCGGTGCCATGTGGGATGTTGGTGCCATGCGGGATTCTGTTGCCATGTGAGATTTCCGTGCCATGTGGGATTCGGGTGCTATGCGGGATTCCGATGCCATGTGGGATTCCGGTGGTATGGGGGATTTCGGTGCCATGCGGGATTCCCGTGCTACGTGACCCCAGAGGACCGCCGATTGAAAAAAATCAAGCGGGATTGAAAATTCTCAGCGTTTTGATTGTGTCGATCAAATTCAATAGAAAACGATCTTTTTCAATAGAAATTTAAATCCTCAAAATCAATAGAACTGCGACATAAAAATCAATAGAAACCTCCACATCAAAATCAATAGAAAATCTCCATACAATCAATAGAAATTTTCCATAAAACCAATAGAAATTTTCCATAAAATCAATAGAAATTTTCCATAAAATCAATAGAAATGTTATCTCAAATCAAACGAGAAACACTTCTGACATCAATAGATTTCAGCGCTATCTCTGCCTCCACCACTATATATAATACCTCTACCTCGACCTCAACCTGTACCTTTATCCGTATCTCTGCCTGTATATCTCTACCTTTACATTTTTACTTCTTTATCTCTCTATCGCTGTATATCTCTCTATCGCTCTACCGCTCTATCGCTCGATCTACCGCTCTACCGCTCGGTCGCTCTATCTCTCTATCTCTTATATCTCCCTGTCTCTCTATCTCTCCATCTCTACCTGTATTTTTATTTCTATATATCTATCTCTTTCTTTTTTCTCTTTCTCTATCTCTCACTTTCTCTTCCCCACCCTTTCCCAGAAGGCTTCCAGCCTAACCCTTCTTTTTCACAGCAGCGGCAGGGAATCTTGGGTGAAGCTTCTTTTGAGCTCTCCTTCGAAACTTGGCCTTGTAAAGGCCTCGGAGCCTAACTTTCAACAACGGTTCCTGGCTACTTGGACTTGGACGTGGAATTGGACTCAGGCATTCCAGCCTAACACTTCTTTTCCACAGCTGCGGCAGGGAATCTTGGGTGAAGATTCTCTTGAGCTCTTCCTCAAAACTTGGCCGTGGAGGCTTGGTGCTTACCTTTCAAAAAAAAGCTCCGGGCTACTTGGGCTTGGACTTGGTATTGGACACTGGCAGCCCGCATGGCTGCAAGCCGTCCCTGACTCTCGGGTTTTGCTTGATGATCATTTTTTGAATCTGGGACAAAAAATCCCAAACGAGAAGGTGACCCGGCGGAGCTTCCGCTTCAGCTTCCTGTGAGGGGTCGTGGTAAAAGTCAGGCTCCTCTGGCCACTCCTTCATGGCCTGCTCAAAGTCACTCTGAGTGATCGGAGGGTCATACATGCCCAAGACCATCGTTTCCTGGCTCAGGCTCACGTTGCCCGGGCTCTGGTTTGGCCCCTTGGCCATGGTCTCGGCAGCTTGGCAAGCTTCCCAAACGGCTTCCAGACCTCCATCCGAGTTGTCTTCTTCCTGCAGATCTGTTTCGGCGTAAGGGTTTAAAAGCTGGTTATGAGGGTATAGGGGTTCACATCTATCTATATATATATATATATATACAAAATCTATATATCGCACTGAAAGAATCCCGCCTCGAGAGCAAAGCAGGTGGCGGCTGCAGGCCTCTTGGCTGTCGTCTCTGCCGGAGTTTCCAAGGTGGCGTCTGGCCTCTTGACTGTCGTCTCTGCCGAAGTCTCCAAGGTGGCGGCTGGCCTCTTGACTGTCGCCTTTGCAGAAGTCTCCAAGGTGGCGGCTGGCCTCTTGGCTGTCGTCTCTGCAGGAGTCTCCAAGGTGGCGGTTTGGATCTTGGGAGCTTGGCCACTGGAGGTCGTGGAAGTCGCAGGTCTTTTCTTGACGACCTTGACCTTGACGACGGCCTCCTTGTCTGCGAGCTTGGCAGCTGGCTTCTTCGAGACCGGGGCCTGTCGAGGCACAGCCAAAACTTCAAAAAACAGACTTAAGCTCGACAAGCTCACAGGCAAGTATCTGGCCTGCCGTGCGGCCGGCTTCTTCTGGCTTCCTACTTTTGCCATCTGAAGAGCCTATAAACTGCAGCTATAGACGGCGACACATTTTTGCAAGCGTCCGGATTATACCACTTGGGAATGTACGTATAGGGCCGTCCGGCCCTTAGCAGATGGCGCAAGCGACTTGTTTTCCATGGGCCGTTTGCAGTCGGCCTGGACCTGGACCGTTTGAGCAGCTTATGGCTCATGGGCCGCTTGCAGTTGGCGTGGACCTGGACCGCTTGCAGCTTGGCTGCTTGGGTCAGCTTGGCTCATCCAGCACTAGCAAGCCCTTTAAAAGCAGATGCCAAAACGTCCTGTACTTGAACAGGATGGTTTCCGGCACCTTGTGAGCTGCAGTGCCTGAAAGGCAAGCATTGGCGATGTGAGACATCAAGCCCATAAAGGATTCGGAACCATACGTCCAAAAAAACCTGGGGGCCAAGTGCTGCGAAACTTCTGGCAAGTGTGCCGTCATGTGAAACTTGGAAACTTGGCTATATCGACACTGCTGGGCATCAAAAGCCAGCTTGGCAAGATGGCCGTAGTGCTTGGTCAAGCACTGGACTTGGTCGGCGAATTTTCGCCTGACGTCCTGGGGCCACTTGAAGTCTTGCCTGTCCAGCAAGTCGTAGATGTCCCGCAGCGACTCAAGGACACGAAGTCGGTGCAGGCTTCGGCGATCATCTTGGGAGCCTGAAATTGCTGTAGAACTTTAAACAAGAATAAGGTCGTGTTCACATTTATAGATATAATGCAGCTTAGACACTGTACCTCCTGGCGAGCTCCACAGCAACAGGCATGAAATGCCTGATTCGCCTGCCCTTCTGGTGCTTGAGGCAAGGGTACTCATTGGCACTGCTGGCAATGTCAGACTTCCATTTCAGGTTCGGCAACCTGGTGCCTGAAGGAATGCCTAGCTCCTGGTAGATTTCCTGGATTTCGGCATTCAGGCAACTCATGTTGGTGTCCCTGGAACCTGGCTTGGAGTCTTCGATGATCTCCCAAAGCAGATTCCCCACCACATGGCAGGACACACCGAGGTCCAGGACGTGGAGGACGTCAAGCTTCAAAGCCTGAGCATTGACGCCTTGGACCTGGAAAAGCGGGTGCTCCAGCCTGGCTTCCAGCTGCCTTGGCCTGAGTGTTGTCCTTCTCCAGCCTGCTTCCTGGCGAAAGTCGTTCCAGCAGTTCTCGCCCTCTTGGGTGCAAGCGCACCAAAGGCAAGGGTTGGCTTGGTTCGGCCTGGGGAACTTGAATTCCTGGTAGAAGAACTCCATGTCCCCTGTGATGCAGTAGATCACTCCTGGCCTGAACCGCCTGGAGGTCGTTGGGCACCTTCCTGAGGCCATGGCTTGGAGGGACTCGCAGAGCTTGGTCCAAAGATCTTCCATGAGCTTGGGCGTGAGGCACGACTTGGGAATGCAGGCCAGCAACAATTGGCTGCTTGCCTGGACTGCGAAAGCAAAAATTAGAGACACCAAGACCTAAATGGTGATTTTGCGGTCGTACTGACGAAAGAATACTAGACAAGCCAAGCGTCAATCGAACGTCGTGACGTTATCGCTCTCATGGATATCACAAGCAGACTGTCCACCTTGGAGTGGGGAGCTGCGTCGCCGTGCAAAGCGAAAGGGCCCAAGGCTTGGGTGTCCTGGAAAACTTGGTCAAAGTAGTCCTGGCTTTGCGACACCCTGGAGTTAGCGCCTTTTTGGCTGTCCCAAAACTTGGCAATGTCCTGGATACCCAGGATGTCAGCGTCCATGCCATCCAGGCTTAGCATCCAGTTGTGCGGAAGCATGACTGGAAGCTTGCAGTCTACCTGGATTTTTTGGCCTGTGGCGCTTTTCCCCCATGCCTTGGTCTGCACTACCGTTGGGTCTGGAGCAGCCATGTCCTTGAAGACCCTGGAAAGCAGCTGGTGGTGCGTGTGGTTCGGGTTAACACCATGCGAACCCAAGCTGGCAAGTACCACAAGGTCGGCCTGGGAGCACTTGACAGCTGCCTGGGACAGCTCCTGGACGACCTTGGCGCTCAGGTCTCCCAAACACCACAGCCTTAAAAGGGCCACCGCAAGTGGAGATTCTGGCTTTATCTCGCGACAGGAGGAAGAGGAAGCTTGGTCCTCCGTCTTCCTTTTCCTCCCTGACATGGCTTCGCCTGGACATCTAAACCTAAACCTGGCTTGGTCCTCGAAGCTTCAAAGCGGGGAATTTGCAACTTGAACACGAGAACAACGGCAGTTTGCAGCAGTCCCTGGCAGCAAAACGCTTCTTTTTGGCGCTTGAAACTCCAGCTTTAGGTTTCAGTAGGCTCTCTCCCTTGAACTGCCTTTGCTCTTGGAGCCTAAGAGGCTGGAGGGTTCAAAACATCCAGACTGCGTGGCCTGGACTTAAGGCCGTTCACAGCTTGAAAAACCCTGCCTGCCTGGACTTCATGAAAACTATAAGCTAAAATCTCATCAGGAATAGCTGCCGGGTCAAGACTCAAGACTTCTAGCTTTTGCTGGACTCTGCAGGGCCGTGGTACCAAAGACTGTTGCGTGTTACACGTTGCTTGAGCTTGGGCCTCTATGCAGCCATCCTGAAAAAAAAACTGCTCAGGCGTCCTTAAGGGCCTTAGTGAGTTCCACCTTAAGCTTCTTGGAAACTTGGAGGGTGGTCACCGCGTCAAGCAAAACGGGCTTCATGTCCTCCATCTTGCAAGCCTTCTTGCCAGCCAGGGTCGTGCGGATCCGCTCCAAAGCCTGCAGCTGCTTGGTGATGGACTTCAAGAAGGTGGCCTTGTCGTCCAAGCCGCTGCCTTGGATCTGGAGCTTCAAGCCCTGCAAGAGACCGTATTCCTTGCCCAGCTCAGTGACGAAGCGCTTGGCCTGGAAATGGTTGGGCGAACAAACAGCTACAGAAACGGTTCGAGCTAAACTTAATTTGAAAAAACAAGCATGACTCGAGTGGCCTTCTCCTTGAGCTGTTCACTAGTGGTCTCTTGGCTGACTTGGCTGGCTTCCTCCCACTTGTTCGTCTTGGCCTTGGGCTTGGGCTTATTTCCACCCTTGTTGTTGTTCTGCCCACTGCCGCCTGGCAAGCCCACGAAGGCCTTGAGCTGGCTGTCCTCGTCGTCACCTGAGACTTCGCCGAAGTCGAAGTCCTCAACGGCGGGGGCCTTCTTGAGACTGTCGAAGGCGAGGAACTCTTCGAGGGAGGAAGCGTCCGCCTTGGCCTGGGCCCTGGAGCCAGCTCTGCGGGAGGTCGTGGTGTCTTCGGTTTCCTGACAATTGTGAAGCTGCATGACTCCACTATCTGTTCTTAAGTTTAAGTGGGAAAAAGATCAAGTATTGAAAAATTATGGCAGCACCAAGCCTTGTGGAGCTTGAACTGAAAGAACCTCCTGTCCTCGGGGTTTTTCCTGTGCTGGATGGTTCCAGCCGCCACTCTCGCCTTCCGCTCTTCCTCGCCGATCTTGTCGCACGTCTCCTTG
>CAJNDT010002201.1:582898-587898 GCA_905221615.1 Symbiodinium sp. CCMP2592 | reverse complement strand
ATTATGTTTTAAAGATCCGACCTCGCGGTTGCGCCTGTAGATCTCGTGGGCCACCTCGAGCCTGGTCTCCTGGAGCTTGGCAAGTTCGGCTTCCAAGAACTCGAGGGCAGCGGGATCCTCCGTCTCAGCTTGACCTACTGCAAGCTGCCGAGATTTCAAAGAAAGCTTACGGGTTTTCAAAAATCGTTTTACATGTGGCTTATACATGACTTTGGATAATTCAAGCCTGGAAGGTCGCCTTCTGCTGTGGTGGCTGGGACTGAGGTCGCCGGGGTAGCGGGCGGAGCGGGACTGAGATCATGACTCAAACTTAAGGGCTAATTTTGGGTGTTTCCACTGCTACTTGGGGGTGCTTCCAGCTAAAAGGGCTTCCAGCCCCTGACAGCTTCAATAGGGCTTCCAGCCCCTGACAGCTTCAATAGGGCTTCCAGCTCTTGACGGCTTCAATAGGGCTTCCAGCTCTTGACGGCTTCAATAGGGCTTCCAGCCCTTGACGGCTTCAATAGGGCTTCCAGCCCTTGACGGCTTCAATAGGGCTTCCAGCCCTTGACGGCTTGAAGACAGCTAAAGGTTTTGAAGATTAAAAGGTCAAGTAAATTCAGTCAAGCTGATCCTGGGCAGGTGCTTTCGCCGGCGGCTGCTTGGGAGGTGGCGACGTCTTGCCCTGGAGCTGGAGGCCCTTAGGAGGTGCAGGCAGTGGCTGTGGCTGCCTCCAGGGCCGCTGACCCTGCTCATCATGCCCATCCCTCCTGGAGGTCCAATTAACGTGGAGCTCCTGGGATTGCTGGCTCCTGGATGAGCGGGGATCCTGGGGCTCCTGGCTGCTCCTGCTCATGCTCATTTCATCCAACTGTACCTCCAGCCATTCGTCGATCGAGTCGATTGTTTCTGATTGCTCAAATACCCGGTTAATGAACAACCTGATCGACTGGTCCTGGGGCATATGGGTATTGAACTTGAGGCTAAGGTGTTGCACCACATCGTTTTGCCAGTGGCCGAAGGTCTCGCCCTGGACGCAGGGGTTTTCATTAAGTATATAGTTTTAGGGGATGGGGGCTTAGATAGGGACCGCAACAAGGGACACAAACATATAAAAAACAAATATATATATATATATATGTACATATTTTTATGTATATTTTTTGATATATATATATATATATATATATATTATAATGTATGTATAAACTTTTGCTTGTTACTCCAAGGCCGGCCTCGTCCTTGTACTGGCTGTAAAGCGCCCTCCAGTTCTCTAGCCAGGCGCTTGAGTCTGAGTGCTTTCAAACATAGACATCAACGGTTTCGTTAAATCCTTAAAACAAATGCAAAACTTTGTTACATGCGTGCGAGTGTCCGGTGCCGCCTGGCTGACTGTTTCGCTGGGGGCCCTTTCCCATCGCGGGGATGGGTCCTCCTGGGCGCCCTCGAGGCTGCTGGCCGGCCATGGCTTGGACCGGCTTGACTTGGCAGCTCCTTGGCTGCCTGACTAAGTAACTCCTAAAGCTGCTTCTTGGGCTTGGGAGCTGCAGCGGCCGAAGATCGATCTCGCTTGGGAGCATTTGCCGCCGAAAAGGGCTGTCCAGCCCTTGAAACTTTACTTGCAGGCTCATGCAGCTGGAGGGTCGATGTGTTTTTCACTCATGCATACTGGCTTATGCAGTCGAGGCCACCGGGCTTCCCGCCCTGGCTTGGAACACTAAAAGACTTGAAACTAGGACTCCAAAAACTTAGCCTTCTCCTTGAAGGCCTCTGCCAAAGAGCCGCCTTCGGCGAGCTTCTTCTTCATCTTGGCAACCTGAAGCTTGGTCTTATCCCGACCATGCTTCCTGCACACGATCTGGAAAAGCTGCTTAGAACCGTCGACTCTCAATGCGACACTGTCGTGGTAGTGCATGATCTGCAGCTTGCCCCTTTCAGCCTCCGTCAACTCGGGCTTGTCCTTGTCCTTGGGGGCCTGATGATGGAGATTAAACATTCAGGGCTTCACTTAAATACATCTTCCTAGATAGAAATATATGCTTACGAACAACAAAATTTTTTTCTAATGTTAAGATTAGAGGCCGGCTTCTTCTTCGGCTTGTCACTGTCCTTTTTCACAGGCTTAGCGGCTGCAGCTGGTTTCTTCAAACCCTCGCCCTCCCAAGACTTCCTGATTCGAGCCTTGCTGCCTGGCACGGGACTGCCTTCGGCTTCCTGGCTCAAACTCGTCTTGGCGGTCTTGGGAGTGTCTGGAAGCTCCAGATCCCTGGTCCGAATCTTTCGAAGCGGACTGCTCGCAGGGGCTAACGACCGTAGCTTTGGCGGCTTGGTCGCAGGGCTTGGCGTCCCTGTGCTCGGCCGCTTGGGGTTGTGGGTCTCCGCCTGCTGGAGCTTGGCTGGTGAGGCCGACACTTCTGGAAGAAGCAGCGCCCTGAGTTCCTCGAGATCCTTGATCTCGAACTGGGTCGCCTTGCTGCAAGCCTCCTTGAACCTGGTGTCGTTGCACAAGCGGCGAGCATGAGCCATGACGGTCAGCAGCATCTCGGCCGTGTCCCCAGCCCAAGCAGTTTGCTTGCTCAGCGGGGCCTGGTGGATGAGGTCCGGGTAGTCGTTGCTGACCTTGGCCAAGCACTCCTTCAAGTCCTTGTACTTGAAAGCCAAGCCGCTCTCCACCTCCTGGAGTTTCTTGAGCAAAACCGTCGCCTTTGAAAGCCCTTTGGCCTGGACAGCACTCGTCTTGGCTAGGTTGCCGTAGGGGTCGAAGTTGAAGGCGGCCTGGACACCTAGGAGCTTGACGTGTTTCTTGAACACGTCCAGCAAGTGCTGCTGGTCCACCTCCGGCTTGGCGAAGTTGCGTTCGCCGCCGCGGCCAGCAGCTGCGGGGCTGCCCATGGCTCTAAGAAGCTGAGGACTTGCCTGGCGGCCTGCAGCACTTAAACCCGACAGACCTGCCTGGAGCTTGAAGCCCAGGACCTGGCTAGGCCTGCCTGAAGCATGCAGCGTACTATGAAAAAAAACTTCAGCTCAGGTCCTCTTCTCGCCAAGACAATTTTGCATGTCAAGCAGGGCTTCATCGATCTCGGCTTGAATTATACCCTGGCAGTAGCCTGCCCTGGATTAGCACTTGAATTAAGCCGCTTCTAACAAACGACCCCTTGAATCTTGGAAACTTGAGGCTTGTCCTGGAGCTCACCTCCCAGCCGCCTGGCACTGGTCAGATCCTCGGACCTGGCGCACGGGCGGCTCAATTTCAGAAAAATGTAGCGTCCACGTGCTCCATGATCCTCGCCCGCAACTCCTGGTCGCTCCAGGACTGGTGTACCTTAAGCCCCACCCGCACTGCTTCCGAAAGTAGTTGAGGCTTCGTCATTCCGCTCAAGGGGCCTGGGTTTGCTTGGAGAGCGATCAATGAAGCATCGTTGAGCAACAAGCGGATGTACCCGTGCTCCTTCATCTTCATGTGCTTCGTCGCCTCCGGCCAGCGCTCGGGGTCGATGTCCATATCATTCTCGATCTTGTACATGAGGTACTCCCAAAAGTTCAGGAAGCCCACTTCCTTGTCGACATCCCTTAGCTCTATATAAGTAAAAAATTAAATACATAGTCTATATACGGCATATGTATAAGTATATATATGTAGATATATATGTATATGTATATGTGTTCATGCCAAGAATCTCCAGCTGGTCTAGGTAACCTCTCCGCCACATCACGACCAAGGCCCTCGCGACTTTGCCTGGAACCTTGGCGTGAAGCAGCTTGGCATAGGCCTGGACGACAATTTCATCATCGCCCTGCATCTTGACCTAGCCCAAAGTTCCTGGCAGCTTGGCTTGAAGACGGCTGCCATGCACGAGATTTGAAGCATGATTCCCCCCCTTCTTCCTTCTTAGGGCCGTCCGGCCCCCGGAAGCTTTGGTTGCAAGACGGCTGCCATGCACGAACCTGCCAAAAATGATTCCCCCGCCTTCTCCCTTCGTGGGGCCGTCCGGCCCACATCCCATCTCTTCTGTCTGTCTCCTCCGTCTTTCTGTATCTCTGTCGCTCTGTCTCTCTCTCTCTCTCTCTCTCTCTCTCTCTCTCTCTCTCTCTCTCTCTCTCTCTCTCTCTCTCTCTCTCTCTCTCTCTCTCTCTCTCTCTCTCTCTCTCTCTCTCTCTCTCTCTCTCTATTTGGTTAGCAAACTGGGGCCGCCCGGGCCGTCGTTTCAGCAAGCTGAAATCAATAGAAACATCCACCTCAAAATCAATAGAAAATCTCCATAAAATCAATAGAAATTTTCCATAAAATCAATAGAAAATTTCCATAAAATCAATAGAAATTTTCCATAAAATCAATAGAAAGACCACGATTAAAATCAATAGAAGTCAACACTCAAAATCAATAGAAACACGTACCAACAAAAGTTCCAAACGATTGAAATTTCCTCAAATTCAATAGAAGTTTCGTGTGCCTCCAAAATCAAGCGGCCGATTGAAAAAAATCAAGCGGGCGTCCTCTGGGACGGCGTCACTCCCTGGCGGCCTCTTCTTCGCGAAGCCCGTCGCACGAGTCCCCTTCTTCACGTCGGCCATCACGGGTCTCCACGGCACCCGCGTCGCCTGAGGAAGGCTCCGTGCCACGGATGTGCCGTGGGCTCTTTCTGGCACCAACTGTGATCTCATCCATTCGTGCAATCTGGTCTGGTTCGCCATGAATCGTGCCTCGTCGTAGCGCTTTCTGTAGCCCTCCACAATCTTGTCCACGATGCTGGAGGTCACCCCCTTCTTCCCGAGCACGCCCTTGTCTTCGCACTCAGAGCGGCAGAGCTGGTACACCATAGCAATGATATGCCCTGTTTCGTCTGGCAGCTCCGACAAGGCTGACGCGGGCCTGCGCGCAGTGATATCGGTGCCATGTGAGATTCTGGTGCCATGTGGAATTTTGGTGCCATGCGGGATTCTGCTGCCATGTAGGATTTTGGTGCCATGTGAGATGTGGGTGCTGTGTGTCGGGGATGCTGTGTTACCTGGGATTGGGGGTG